>JAGWCC010000977.1:0-173225 GCA_022651775.1 Drusus annulatus | reverse complement strand
CCAATAAATGTTACTGACAGACTAGGACAGTTAAGTGCCATCGTTGGGAAACAGATGTTATGGATCAATTCTGAAGAAAAAGGCCATATAGATGTAACCGGACGAATTAAACAGTAAATAGCCACTTTTGGCCAACAGATGTTACAGACCAACTAGAACAGTAATGTTTCAACTATGACGCATATATGTTACTGGCCATCAAGGACAGTAAAGTGTCATCTATGGATGTATACCAACAGATGTTACGGATCGACTCAGGTAGTAAACTGCCCTTTACGACCTACAGATGTTACACACTGACAAGGAGAGTAAAGTGTCATCAATAGCCAATAGATATATTCGACTAAGGTCGAAAAAGGCCATATAAGACCAAAGCATGTTAATGACTGAATAATACCGTTTAGAGCTATCTTTAGCCAACAGATGTTACAGACTAATTAAGACAGTAAAGTGCCAACTATGGCCGTAAGATGTGACCGGCCAAAAAGGCAGTAAAGAGCCATTTTTGACCAAAAGATGTTACAGACCGACTAAGACAATAAAGTGCCAACTATGGCCAATAAATGTTACCGGCCGAATAAGACAGTGAACTATGGCTAATAAATGTTATCGGCCAAATAAGATACTATAGAGCCATCTTTGGCCAACAGATGTTACTGACCGTCAACCATAAGACAGTAAAGTGCCAACTATGGCCAATAGATGTAACTGGCCGAATAAGATAGTATAGAGCCATCTTTGGCCAATATATGTTATATACAGAATAAGACAGTACAGTGCCAAGACTAAATATCTCAAAATGACTCGACTGATAGTTAACAAGTTCTTACCGCGAGGTCTTCAATTGTTTCGATTAGTTGGTCAACTCACTTAAACATTATACTGGGACTATATTAAAAAAAAAACACTTTCCAGCTATAAAAAATGCCTGCGTGATAAAGAATAATTGAGATTTCCAAACATAGTTGACTGGATGGTGTGGAAGCAAACTCCGCATCCTTCGGCAAAAGGATTACGATATTATATATTTTTACGATTGAACATAGAAGACTGAATTCATATCTTATAATGAATTCCACCTTTTAACTGAAATAATTTAAATACTTTAATACTCTTGTATACAGAATTAATCTCTCGTAACAAACTGGCGCTTCACAACTGTTGTATAATGGAATATTTTATGTTGTTTATTATTAAGTTCTGAAGTCGAAGAATGACTTTAACAACTTTTGTTCTTAGTTGGCTACGAAAAACGTGGATTTAATAAATAAAAAATACGAAAGCTCATCATCAGAGGTTTGCGCTCAAAAGCAACGAAATATCTACTGAAGCCTTCTAAAGACCTAGCACGAAACATCGAAATAGAGTTTATCGACAATGTCGATAATTTAGAATCGTTCCCGACCCCTACTGTAAATTCCCGGATATCTATAATTTTAACACGGTTATACATGATTTTACCAAACATACGCCTCAAGGATCTTGTTTCCACAGAATTCCGTCTACTTTCATGCTTTCTCTGCTAATCACATGCCTCATCAATATAATAATATAAACCAGGGTTGGTATCAGCACTCCACTTGGACTGCTAGCCTCCCTTCTTTGGACAACTTTTTGCTAGCAACTACCGCGTTAAGTTCTCCGTAAATAGAATTTCTGCATGTACCCTTCTTTCAACATTCTTATCAGCCTTTCCGTCTCTCTAGAACATACTTCCTAAATACACAAACTCATCAACTTGCTCCAAGTATTTATCATTAACAACTCTTACAAACATGGTGTTTGATTTGAACTTACTTACGTTTTATTAACTCATTCTGGATACATCCTTCTTTCATCCTAGACACGAGAAATCGTAGATATTCCATTCTGTTCAACACCGCATCATCGGCATACTATAGACAACATACACACATTTTAGTTCTTGCATGTAATTATTCATGTACAAATTGGACAATAACGGTGACATTACACCTTTTGTGTTATCAAACCACTTCGTAAAATCACCGTTCACTCTAACACAATTGTATTGCCTGTATAAGACTTGTGTTGACTCTATATATAGAAAACACCTTCAATAGAAATGTTATCTTATCAACTCGGCCATATGCTTTTTGCAGATTCACAAAAGCACATAAAAGTTTCTGATTTTTTGCTGGAAACTTCTCTGTGGACATGCGCAATAAGAAAATCTGATCCATGCTCCCCCTTCCACTCATATCTCTTATGTTATCCTTTGTTTTCATTTGTACCCTTTTAATCAGTATTCTACCATAGAGTATGTATTAACAACAGCTGTGAAGCAAGAAAAGTATTTCATAAGAAAAATGTACACAAAAAAGACAAAGATGAAATATACTAACTGACTTGTTACTTTTTAAAAGTTATCACTATTTTCTAGTCTAGAAAGGAACATTGCAACTCGTTGAAACTTCTTGTGAACTTTTTTGGTAAAGTTTTAACCGTAAAATTTTAATCTCAAAAAATGTTGAAAACTGTTTAAGGACCAATGTTTAATTTGACGAATGCACGTCTCAAAAAAAAAAACCGAAATCTTTTTTAAGACAAAAAAATGTTTGTTTTTTTTCATTATACACGCTGATGCTTTAATAACAATTTATTTATACTGGATTTTAACAGACGTTCTCACTTACGGGTAAACAGTTCAGTTATATAAACCCAGTTAGTGTTCAGTGATTGTTTGAAAAAATACTAGGGACACATCAAATATAAAATTACAAAAACTCAATCAGTGATAAATAATACAAATTAAATAAGACACAAAGAGAGACAAAAAATATATCCAATATAATTAGCCCAATCGTTGTTACACACCCTTAAGCAATAGCAGAACATTCTTTCTGAAACTGTACAAATCATCGACAAAAATGTCTACATCAGCACACTATCTTATTTTACAATCGGCACATTTGAGACAGAGGGCCAAAGTAGGCAATGTTATTTCTGAATGTACTTAGGTGGAATGTGCTATGGCGTCTTAAACAATAAGAGCTAGGATATTACATACATAAATTTATTTCAATAGTCCTAAGACATATTGTCGTATCGAGATGACCGTGAATTATTTTATGTAAACGTATTAAATCAGTTATTCGCCTTCTGGTTTTAAGTGAATCAATGTTTAAGTATTCAAGGCGTGCGTTGTATGATCTAAGATGGACCATTTCGTAGACCACATTTAAAAGATAACATTCTGAACATTTTTTTTAAAAGATTCAACAATGTTTTTATATTTGTAGTAATGAGGATTTATGCTTTGAAATATTCGTATAACTTTTTTTTTTTTAAATAACAAGAAAAGACGCCATGTGAACGCGCCATATTTTTTGGTTATAAATACGCTTAGTATCGCCCTGGTGATATACCATCTTTTAGAATAGAACGGTTGCGTTGCTTGAAATAATTTTTGTCGTGTTTGTGACGAGATCTGAATAGCCAGGAGTTTTTGTACCGTGGCCCGAAGTTTTTGACCGTATTAAAAATGTGGATATTCGGAAAAAATGCAAGGCTGATGTGAGCGTAATGAATGGGATCAAGAAAGGGACGCTTAGATGGTTTCGGCATGTAGAGCGAATAAACGAAGAAAGGAGTGTGAAAAGAATATATGATGCGAAAGTGAATGGAAGAAGAAGTCGAGGACGCCCTAGAAAGACATGGCACGATCAAGTAAATCAAATACTTGAATCGGTTATGTGAAGAGTCAGAATAACAGAAGAGTATGTATGAGACGATGTATGAATGTAAATGAAGCAAGGAGTGTGTGCCAAGACAGCCTGCGGGGAAACGGCGTGATGGTTAGTTATTTAGTTTCTTCTAAATCTCCTTCCCCTACACACCCACTTTAGCCTCACAACACTATTCCAAGTTGCGTTACCTTAGTTCCTGACTTAGGGCTGTTGGAATTAAAAAAAATATATTAAGAAAACGGATATCGAAAACGGACAGTTAACTTAAGCAAAGTTAGCAGTAAGCCTGTAAAATAAAGAATAATTACATTTTCGCCTGGAATCAAATGGCGGTAGAGAGTCGTTTGGTTAGTAATCTCTCAATTAACGTTGAAAGTTAGTGGAACACTTGGACATTATAGAAGAAGGAGAGACAGAATATATTCACACGGTATAATAGAGCCAGGGCAATAAAGGAAAATAATTATGTACTTTCCATGTCCCCAATGAAGCATACTTTCCCAGCTTCATTTATGTCAGAGAAAGAAAAAAATAGGTGGGATAAACGAGACAATTAGTTCAGGAGTGGTCTTACCCCAAATACGCACAAATTGCGATTAATGCGATTGAAATTATATCAATTTTTTTCACCAATAGTAGTTCATCATTTTTTAATGTATAATGCCTTATTTTGTGACCAAATTTATGTTTTTTTTTTTATGAGCATACACAGACAACAGACTCTAATAAATAAACAATATTAAACTCTTAGATCAGCAACGTCATCGGCTATCGGAAGGCTGATAGAACCCAAACGCAATCCAAATACTAAGTTTGGAGATCGCGCTAGTTAACTTTTATTAGTTTTTAATAAAATGAATGCGTTGATGGAAACACAATATTTATTTAAATTAGAAAAACAGCACAAGTGAGATTAATTACAATTTTCAAATGGAGAATCTACAACAAACTAGACACGTAGTTTCTTTAACTGAAGGTCGTAGATTAACCTCTTGTGGGATGTTGCGGTCCCTTTTATAAGTGATATCGTTGCTGGAGTCGTGTGCAGTCCACCTCCGGGTCCATTGTAGATGATAGTGTATTCGGTGTCGTTGACACGGCTAGATAAGATGCACAGCCGGATTCATGTTATCTTAGGGTCGGGGGCAGTCTATGGTAGGTAACACTCCCCCCCTTAAATTCAAACTCCTCTTCTTCTGGATGTAGAGTTTGATTCTTTTCCGTATGGTAAGTGCGTCCACAACGATGATGTAGTCGCTGACCAGGTTAGCTTGAAGACTCCTTCCAACTGGATACATGGTGGGATCCGTTTGTTTGAAGATATATGCGGAATTGTGAGCTCGTTAGTTTGAGATTTGAATAGTCACAATTCGAGATTTTCTTCCTTGGAGTGAATAATAAAGACATATTTGTTTTCTTGCCTGGAAATACATTTTTTCCATTCCTCAAATATCATCTAGGAAGGGATGTGTTGGTAATTATTATCGAGAGATTTGGAAATGATTGGAAATATCTCAAGATAACTGAAGGTGTACTCACATACAAGGGTCAGAGTTATGACGAAGTGTATTTAAAAATACGTATTCAGTACAAAAAAAAATAAAAATACTCTTTAGTGTTTAAAATAAACTTTCTAGATAGGTACACAAGTGGTACAAATATATGTGAAGCAAATAACACGGCTTCCGTTAAGCGGTCTAACAGTTCTGTTATCGTCTCTGCCTGATAAATAAAATGTATCAGCAATAATTCATTCGTATCTTCATAATGATCGCGGTTTACTTGTGCCCATAAAACAATTTGGTTATCGGAAGGATTTTTGAGTTTTGTGTAATAGTCTTTCATTGTACGAGAGGTCAAAGATACCCTATGATTATTAAAGTTAATTTTATATTTTAACTCGTTTAAGTCATTATCGTCTAAATTATCGGACTTTATAAGGACTTTAATGATAGACCCTTGACCATTCATGAGTCCTCGCTTGGTACGCTTACCAATCAGATTATGCAATAAACCATTGTTATTTTCTATTAGAAATTCTATTCTTTCTAAACCTAAGGTAAATACATGTCGTTTCAAAAGTTTCTTAAAATTAAATTCTAATTGTTCCGTTTGAACAACTAATGGGTTTACATCTAATGTGTGGATGACGTTCCATTATCCCTCTGCTACTCTTGCAGTACCGAGTGGGGAGATAATGAAGTGGTCATCATCCGTTATTTGTCGAATCCGCAGGGATCGCGTCAGCGTGATTAGCTTGAAACAATTTCAAACTATCTTTATGAATTATTCCGATTCCTCTATCGGCGGCGTATCTTAAAACATTATGCGGGAGCAAAGTGGTGACCGGATATGGCCCCCGAAATTTATTTATATGCTTACCGCGGTCATGTGTTTGTATTAAAATTTTATCTCCAATATTTATCTGTTGTTGCGCACGGCTCTTATTTACACGAGCTAAGGTTTTATTTTTTATTTTATTTTGACCTTTGTAAATTATTTTTTGCAAAGTTTTACATTCTTTAGCGTCTTGCGCAAAATAATCTTGGGTAATAACCCCATGTTCGGCGAGGGCTCTGTTTCCCTGGCAGAAATGAATTTCATTAGGTATATGCTGAGTCACACTGTGAATCGTATTATCATGATCGTATATTAAAATCATTTGAAGGGCTTTGCCTTTTAATTTAGAAATAACTTTTTCAATATTATTCGGCGTATTGCCGTTTCTAGCTAGAAAACCTCTAGCCGGTTTTATAAAAAAATATAACTCTTCTTGAGCTCCATGGAACTCGAAGATGGAATCCGTACATGACGTGAGTGAATTTTCATTTATGTGGGCCATTTTAATTTAAAATTGCACTAAAATTTCTTACTGCTAAAAATATTAACTTTCTCTTGGATGAGAAAGTAAAATAAACTCTGTCCTTGTTGATAAGGAAGGGTAGGGATGGATCTACCGGATTATGGGATAGACGAATAATTTGAAAAATGTACTCACTTGTAAATCAGTTGTTGCGACGATTTTCAGCATGTTTTCTCAGTTAACGATTTTTGTGTGATTGGTCCTTCGCGTTGAGGTATTTAAAAACACCTAGGGAGTCCTGGCTACGGCCAAGTTTAACATCTTCCTCGAATTTTATGACCCACGTGCTGGGCGCAGTTAACTTTTATTAGTTTTTAATAAAATGAATGCGTTGATGGAAACACAATATTTATTTAAATTAGAAAAACAGTACAAGTGAGATTAATTACAATTTTCAAATGGAGAATCTACAACAAACTAGACGCGTAGTCTCTTTAACTGAAGGTCGTAGATTAACCTCTTGTGGGATGTTGCGGTCCTTTTTATAAGTGATATCGTTGCTGGAGTCGTGTGCAGTCCACCTCCGGGTCCATTGTATATGATAGTGTATTCGGTGTCGTTGACACGGCTAGATAAGATGCAGAGCCGGATTCATGTTATCTTAGGGTCGGGGGCAGTCTATGGTAGGTAACACGCTGCAGGAGTTTCGGGGCCGAAGGCTTGGAATAAACTTCCTCCCGAACTAAGATGTGTAACGAGCCCAACAGAATTTTGGTCCAAACTGAAAACTCACCTTTTCAGACTCTCATATCCTTAAATTCATTAAAAGAATCTCAACATAATCTGTCTCTCGACGAATCACCTTTAGATACACAAATTTTAACCAAATCCTGTACTGTACGACAAATTCAGAAAGTCCATTTTTTTAATTTCACTTCCATGCCTTTAATCGGAAAAAGTAAATAAAAAAATTTATTTAATTTAAATAAATAAATTTAAAAAAAGTAAAAAATAAAAATCATAATTATAATGTTAAGTTAATAAGTGTGTTTATCTGATAGGACCTGCCGGGTAAGTATGTTCCTGTATATTTTCTTATTTAAACTAGGAATTAATGTCTAATAATAAAAAATAAGATCGGCACTATTGAAATCATCCAAATATTATTATTATAAAGTATAAAAAAATTGCCTGCATCCCAACCATTTCTCGCAGATTAAGCACTTATGAGCAGCAATAGATGAATCAAGGTAGATGGTGTAATACTTATGTACAAATAATGGTACCAGCCTTTCAGTGAAAAAGTTGACTAAAAATTTCATCGATGCTACAATTTTAAATGTAAAATTTTAAAGAGTAGATGTACTGTTGCCACGGATCCCAATGATATCGGAAGATATGCTACTCAAATTTAAACGTCTGCAGTTTCCAGCGCGACTCACATGTACAATGACCATCAACAAATCACAGAGACAACCGCTGCAAGTGTGTGGACTAAATTTGTAAGTCCGTGCTTCTCCCGTGGACAGCTGTATGTGGCCTGCTCGAGCATCGGAAAACCTTCTGGTTTATTCATATACGCACCAGACGGGGTAGAAAAAATAATAGCGCTTCAATATACAGAATTAAAATACAAATATTATCTTTCTTTGAGTGGCATTGCGAAGCATACCGGGTACTGCTAGAATACATATAAAATGATGGTTAACGTTATTTAAATGCAAAAACTCATTTCATTATCAAATCCTTCATAAGAAATAAAGCCTTCATTTTTCTAGTTAAAATGAGGGATGAATCAAAGGATAAAGCTGAGTACAGTACTAGCAAAAAAATACCTTTAGCGAAAAACTGGAAAAAAATACAATTTTAAAATCAAACTTGTCACTTAAAGGAATTTTTTACTGAAAGTAATTTATGAATTAATTAATTTTATTGACTAATGAATTTTGTGGAAGTCTTTAGAGGAGTATTGATTTTAAAATATCAAGTTTGAAGCGCAATATTTATTTGACTTGTGAGAATGTTTGTGATGTTTTTTTTCTTCTTATTTATGTCACAAATATTTCAATAATAATATTTGGATAATTTTTATAGCGCCGTTTTTGTGAAAAATCACCTCAAGGGCGCTGTACAAATCTTAATTTCTACTTAATATTAATTCTTAGTTTATATTAATATACAGCAACATATTTACCTGGCAGGACAATCATATAATAATAACTTAAAATTTAGCTGATTCTTACATATATATATTCATATATATTTTTATTTTTCTATTATTATTTTTATGTTGAAAAGATAAAAAAAAAAACAAACCCGGAGCCTGTTTAACACACATTTTTTGTTAGTATTTATGGCCAAAATACCCAACCAGACTAAATTTCCTACTTTAAAATCACAGTGAATTATTAATATTTTTTACGTTGTTGAGATATTTAATTCAGTTTTGTTTTGATTCTAAAAAACGGGTCATAAAATACTTAAATATAATATTATTGTAGAGGAAACAGTATCCGCTCTAGTTAAAAATATTTTTTTAAATTATAAAATTTAAAATAAAACAATGCTTAAAAGGTATTTGGTTTGGTTAAATTTGAAATCACAAAAGGTAAATTGTGTTTAAGCGAGAATTTGTCGTTTGTAATTTCAAACTTCGACCAAACAAACGCTATTATTTATGGCTTATTTGACAGTGTTTTATTTAATAATTCTAAAGTAACTGAAGAAAGGTTTTTTACCATTTACATTTTTTTTTTATAGTGTTATTTTATGTTTTTAAATTAAAATATAACATTTTGAAAAACAGATTTGTTGAAAAACAATTATATTTATTCACAGTCCTCCTCACTAGAGATTCCTGTTCCGAGGGGGACTGTAGGTTGCTGCGTTGGTGTCACTGGTTCTATGTTGACTTTTATAATTTCCTCGTCTTCATGGTTATTTATCCACATTTTTATGTTGCTCTTGAATATTTGCATCTCGGTAGCATCTCTAATATGATTTGGTAGAGCATTATATAATTTGGCAGCATGGAACTTGTGGTTTTTCTGTTCAAAAGATGTGTTCCATCTTGGAATGTTGATTTTATTTAAGGTTTTTGTTCTTGTAGTGTGAGTGTGTTGATCAGTAAGGTAATAAACAGTTTCACTCAGTGTTCCTTCTGATAACTCAATTTCTCAAAATAAAAGGGTTTGGTCAAGTAAGGAGTTAGGTTAGGTTAGGTTAGGTTATGTTAGGTTAGGTTAGGTTAAGTTAGGGAAGGCTATTTAATGTTGGCTTTAATTTTGATTGGATTTTTACAATTCAGTCACTTTCTTCAGTAATGATTAAATGAAGGCATAACATTTTTTTGTATTTAAATGTAAGATTATTAAGTTTTCTGAAATGTTTTTTTTTAATAAGTTTAATGTTGTGAATATATTTATTTAAGGCCTTAGTCGGGTCTTGGTTTTACGTTGAACGTGCTAGCTCGAGTACAGCGATGTTAAGTTCCCGGCTGTGATTGAGATATTTAGTTAACAATTTCAATCTCTAGCGACTACGGAAATATCTGACAGTTGTGAATAGTTAAGTACCCCACATTGCTTGGAAGGCAGTGGCGTATAGCGAGATTTTACTACACGGGGCATTTGGGAGGATTTTTCTTTTGGTGTAGTATTTTTTTGATAAAACCTTATTTTTTAACGGGGGAGTTTTTTATGTTAGGTGTGTTTTATGTTGTATCGACGCCAAAAAGGCAAAAGGGCTAAAGCGCCAAGTTTACACCAGAGAACTTTGGAGTTTTTTTTGTTTTACAATGAAAATCACAAGTCTTCAGTATAGTTGGATTTTGAAAAAAAAAGTTGACTTAGGTAACTCAATGCTCTCATTTAGAAAGTTTCAAACTTGTGTCGCTTCAGTTAAACCTTCTCCCAAATGATAAATATATTGAAGATAGTTGACGATCCACAAAAGTCTTCAAAATCAAACGAGAGTCAGAGCATTCAATGCAGAAAAAAACTAATGAAAACTGCATATTTAAAACACTTTTGACCAAAGTGTCGCTTAAGCCTTTTTTACCTGTCCAGCGACGATATTAAAGTAATCAACTATTTCAAAGTACTCATTACAATGAGCTAGGATTCTATTTATGGAAAATCTTGACTGTTTTATTGTATAGAAATAATATTCAAAATTGTAAATGACCTTTTTATAGCCCAAAGTTTTTGATATTGATTATTTAAACAGTATTATCAGTAAAATTTATAGAAAATATCAATGGGAAACGCTGAAAAAAGAACAAATGTTAGTGATGTTTCTTTGTTCCAGGTATGCATGCTTCCAGTTACTAAGCGAATCCCACGTCACTATTGTTACACTGCAAATGGGGTAAGTTTGACCAAATGGTTTAATTAAAATTTCTGCAAAAATGGTAAATATATTTTTGATGGCTGAAGGGCCACACAAATCTTTAGAATCAAACGAGAGTCGTAGCATTTGTTGCAGAAAAAAAAAACTGATCAAAACTGCATGTTTAACTCATTTTTGATCAAAGTGTCGCTTAACCCCTTTTGCCTTTCAAGCGGCGGTATGTTTAAATACGAGTATTCTATGTACTTACAAGAACTGGTGATTCTGCGATATGCCCGATGCTGATTTTAATGTGTAGGATAAGGACGACTTCCTTGGTCGAGTGGTTACGATCCCCGGCTACGAATTTTGAAGTCGCGGGTTCTAATACCGCTGTACCTTAATTAATAAATTTCACTTCTTTCATCTATCTATTTTATATAAATAATAAAAAGATTATATTTGCAACGCGTTGGTTATATCGCCAAGCGTTGCTTGAAAGGGCATAAGTCGTGTTTGGTGAGCAAATATGAATAGCCAGGTAGTTCCCAGACTTTCCATTCAACATCTTATTTGTCACCTCAGTCTGTTCAGCTTCAAAATTTACTCCAATAGGGGATGCCAGAGACCCACTGGTTCCTCGCATTTAAGACTCATCAGGTTAAGTTTTTAGCCGGAGCGGCTCGTGAGTTTTTAGTGTGCTGGTGTGAAATTGAAAAATACGACGTAATTGATGTTGTTGATGCTAAAAAAAAATTTAAAAAAATTATTTGTATTGTTTAGTTTTGGTGGGTAAATGACTCACCAAAACGGAAAAATCTTAAAAATCTGCTTATAAAAAAAAAATTTTTAGAAGAAGAAAAAACGTTTTCGGCTACAACAACATCAATCATGACTTTTTTTTCAATCTCAACACTCTAGCACACTCTCACGAGCCGCCACTGGTTTCTAGTAAAAATTTCATTTTTTGTGGGGAGTTAAAAAAAACATCTTTACTAAAAACAAATACTTTTTTGTTGTTAAAAGAGTAGACTGTGACAAGTCTTTACAATGGGAGGTATTCTTTATGTACGGAGTCAACACGAATCTTACAAGCAATCGTGTCTCTGCAATGTAAGAGTAAAATATCACAAAAAGTGTTAAGTAAGGCTGTGTAATATTACCATGATTGGTCAATCTGTTCATGGATAATTGTTTGTATTAATTGAATGGTGTGGGCTTGGGCGCAAAAACGAACAATCCGAAAGCATGTTGCCTCAGGATTATGTAACCCGTATTTTTAAGAGTGACAAACACTCAAGAGGTAAACCGATCGAATTACGTATTACACGTGTCAGGTGTGCCCGAAGTAAGATCAATTTTTCCTTACTTGGGGTAAAATTGATCAAACTTTAAAAAAAAAAACTATCTCATTGGCCTGCCAAGATCTTACTCTAATCGGTGACAGTAGTTTTATTTTAGATCAATGTAGAGCACACTTCTAAGAATTGTGTGTTCAGTGGTAACAAACCACATAGACCTTGGAGTAACAATGTATGGAGAGAGAGCTAATTATTTTTACCCAACCTATACAAACTTGCGATAAATCACTTTCTCCGGATTTTTACGTCGTACTCCACGAGAAAGAAAGAGACAGCAAATATGATACACCGCTTCTATGTACTGTCACAATGATCTTGGGCTCCTGGGTCACCGCGGGACTCCGCCCACATTTTCATTATTGCTTTATTTTTGTTGATTACAATACTGTGAAAAAGTGGTTATACGAATAAACAAAAACATTATGACGATATGTGATATGAATGGATGTATAAATACCCTAGCCTTAGTCTTAGCCACGCCCAGGTCCGCCGAGTCCGGTAAAAATCATCAAAAACTGAATACACTGCCTTGGATAGATGAAGGCATAGACTTACAAGAGAAAAACAATTTCAGCTACTTAAATATTATTTTTAAATTGCTTATAATATTTTCTTTAGATTTGGATTTGGATTTCCGGACAGCGCGCAGCGGCCCTCTCTGCCCAGTTGTTTACTACGCCACTGTCGGATGGTTGTGGAAGACGTTAAGATACGGCCAAATAAAGCAAGTGAAAGTAATGTCCCCCTTTTATCTCTCAACGCAGATTGTGGCGCTCACATAACTTTCCCCCTAAGGCTGGCACACTACCCATTTATTTCCACGTCCAAGGCTGCGGATACATTATATTTCAAGGGACCGTAGCACACGACATGTGTTTGTAGGGAAGATTGTCTAGTATTTATTGTTTATGTCATGATTTAGATTGTCTTTATTGTCCATCTGACCTCTGGCAATACTTGTAAACACGCATTCGAACCACGTAACCCATTATTTTGTTTTTTTTTTTTAACTTCAGACTTGTTTTTCATTTAAAGATTCTTGATAGAAAAATGTTACTAACTTAAATAACATTAATAATAATGATAACATAAAATAATCTATGGTATATTTGACTTATCTATATTTTCAATAAACATGACAAATTGAAACAAGACCACAGATTTAATTTTGATTTTTCTGACCGAAATATTTTTTAATTTTTTTTTTATTAACTTTTTATTTTTTACATGATTTTTTTACATTACCTACCTCACTAGGTCATAAGAACCTGTTCTGAGGTAAGTGACAGTGAGTACAAGTAGAATAATTTAAAAAAAAATATGATTTTTGTTACACACTGTTCTACTTTGTCATAATAATAATAATAATATTTGGACGATTTGTATAGCGCCGTTTTTGTGAAAAATCACCTCAAGGGCGCTGTACAGATCTTACTTTCTATCGTTACATATTAATTCCTAGTTTAAATAAGAAAATATACAGGAACATACTTACCTGGCAGGTCCCATCAGATAGACACAATTATTAACTTAAAATTATGATTATAATTTTAATTATTTTTTTTCCGATTTAGGGCATGGGAGCGAAATTAAAAGAATGGACTTTCTGAATTTTTCATACGGTACAGGAATTTTAAAGAAGTAATTTGTGAAATATCCTACTTATTTGGCGAAAATAACAAGAAAGACTAAAACACGTCAGGCAGCTGCGAAAGCGCCACCATGGTAAAGAATTTCAAGTGCTATTTTAGGAGGTCTTCAATTTCCTTGCGGTCCTTACTCATTAGCCATTTAGTAATGTTTTGATTAGAAATACATATTGGTGATGGCTACAGTCTGTGGTGGGAGTTTGTTGTAAGTGTGAGGCACGATGTACATATGATATAATAAGAATAATGAGAAATTTTACGAGTTTACGGGAAATATACCTAATATTGGACAACTGGACAAATTCAACTGATTATTAAGAATATGACTATCAATTTTAATGGCTTTATTTATTTCTAGTTCTTTTAAATTATTAAATCTGTTGCCATGACCATTTTTGTGAAGAATATGAGAACCGATGCTTTTATTAAAGGTATGATATAAGCAAAACCAGTGGGTCATAAAAAATAAAATAAAATCTGTGGTCTTATACAAAGTTATTATTTCATTTTCATTATTTAATATTCCCTTATCTACAAATTGAAAATGACTCAATCTTGGAAAACTTCGACATGAATTTTCAATTCGATGATTTTATATGTAAGATATGTGGGGTGTTTAAGGCTTCGCATAAAACTTTCATGTTCGCAATTTCACGATATTTGTTATTGACTTTCTTCAGCAGAATTAACTTCAATTAGAATTTAAGTGTTTTTTTTCAAAACGATCTAAATTATTTAACCTTTCTGTTCGTTAGCACACAACTTCCTCCAGAACCGTTTTATTCAGATTAATAAAATCTGTTTCAATATTTTATTTAGACGTTATTTTTTAAAAATATTCATTATAATAAGGAACTGCTGTGGTAAGATTTTTTTGAAATTTTTTTAACACCATACTCCTAAGGTGGTTGCTCAGAGCAATAATATGCAGGAGGAATAGCTTTGCGAAACAGTGTAGTCAGGATTTTTTCTGACTCGGGCGTGGCTAGGGTTTTTATGGACACACCCTTTTACATCCCATCATAGCACATGTCAACACAATGTTTTGTTTATTTGTATAACCACTTTTTCACAGTATTATTATCAACGAAAATATAGGATATAACCTTAAAAACTGTTGAGTTATGTCACATAACAAAACGTAGGGGGCGGAGTCGCCGGAGACGTGTGAGAGACGGAAAACATGCTTATATATCTAAAAGTGGTGCGATATTATATGGAAACTTGTCTTGTCTCTTTCTTTCTCATGACGTACAAACTCGGAGAAAGTTATTTATCGTAAATTTGCATAGGTTATGTAAAATATTTAGCTCTCTTTCCATATGTATTCTTACTCGAAGGTTATATTAGAGCAAAATGGAACCTTTTTTTTCACTCCAAGTAAACTTATAAATCTCTGATTAAAGTCTGTCATCCTATTACACCGTGTGTTTTTTTTTTTATGTACAGTTGTGTTTGTGTCCTTAACGGAGTACAGCGTTCTATGGTCACATCGTAAATGTTAGCACGAGTAAAATTAAATATTTGTTACATAATAATTTGTCAAAACTTCAGTTAAATAATTGACTCATCAACTACGAGGACGTTTTAAAAAATATGTCGCAGCCTGTGCTGGTTTAAAAAAATAGACGGATAGCAAATAAATCAAAAGCGTCACAAGGACGCAGGCTGTTTGAGTTTTCTGAATATAAATTAGCGAAATAATGAACCGTACCGTCTCCTAAAGTTGACAAAGATAAATGCTTTTATTCATAAAATCTTACCTAGCCAAATAAATGGATTTTTGAACAAGGGGAGTATAATAATTCCATATTAAGGATTATGCTATATGTTATCATTACATTTCTTTTGACTGTTTTTTTTTTCCAAATTTTTCCTGAATGATATCAATTGTTTCAAGACACAAAACACATGATCCCTAGAAGTGAAGTCCATGTTAATTTGAAATAAAACGGTTGTCGCTTTATATTTAATTTAAAGGGTTCTTAATGATTTAATAAAACAAATTTGTAACTTTATTCCACTTTTATTATTTTTACTGGACCGGTTTCAGCCTATGACGGCCATCTTCAGACTAGTACAAGTGTTTGTTAACCTACGGCTTATATACTATTTTTGGGGATGTTAGGGGTAGTAAACAATGATTTTACTTTAATTATATTCATCAGTATTGTTGCATGATTTTAATAGTTAAAATCATGCAACAATACTGATGAATATAATTAAAGTAAAATCATTGTTTACTACCCCTAACATCCCCAAAAATAGTATATAAGCCGTAGGTTAACAAACACTTGTACTAGCCTAAAGATGGCCGTCATAGGCTGAAACCGGTCCAGTCAAAATAATAAAAGTGGAATAAAGTTACAAATTTGTTTTATTAAATCATTAAAATGGAATTCCACCACGAATTAACAGTTTCAAAATTAGAAATAATAACGAGGGTTCTTAGTTTATGAATGAGAATATTATGTGACACTTTGTCGAAAGCCTTACTAAAGTCAGTATAAACTACATCAGTTTGAGGACGCTTATGCATGGTATTAAATAGATGTTCCTGATAAATCATTAAGTTAGTAAGAGTGGACCTTTTTGCCTTAAAGCCGTGTTGTTGATGAGAAATTACTTTATTAATCTCAGGCGAGATTAAAGAGAGCAGAGCAGATTCAAATAATTTTGGAATTGATGATTGGATACATATTGGTCTATGATTGGAAATATCAGATTTATTTCCTTTCTTAAAAATAGGAGTCAGAAAACTTTCCTTCCATTTTTCGGGAAAGGTACCAGTTTTTAAAGAAAAGTTAAAAAGCTTAGTCAGAGGCCAAGAGAAGACTGACAGGCACTTCGATAGGAAGATAGGAGGAATGTTATCGGGGCCAGCCGACTTGTTGATATCAAGGGATTTCAATTTCGCTTTAATATCACAATCATCTAATATGCACTGATTGAAATCGATCTCGTTGTCGTTATAAGTTTTTTGAGAATTGAGTAATGGAGAGATGTTAGCGGTATCATAAACTTTGCTGAAGAATTCAGCAAATATTCAGCAAAATGGTTAACCATTAAAGTTTATGTTGTTATAATAATAATAATAAAAATAATAATAATAATAATAAATGGATAACTTTTATAGCGCCGTATTTGTGCGAAAATTACCTCAAGGGCGCTTTACTACTTTACAACTATTACTTACTAATGTTGTTGTTTTATTAATTATTGATAAATTTCAAACAAAATAAATTAGAAAAACTTTTTTTTACTGCAACAGAGAATCAAACCTTCCGCTTTCCGAGTGAATGCTCTATCAATTGCGCTACCAAGCCCAGCTTCCATACTGTAGATTTTGCAACCAAATATTTTTTGAAAATCTTCAGCTAGTTTAATATAATTATGTATAGTTTTACTATGTACCTATCAACGTTTCTTACAACAGTTCCAGTGATACGGCACAAGAGGGGTTAAAGTTTATTTGAAAGAAGACAAACCCGTACCTTCCCGATTTGAACTGCAATGCGTTTGCCACTCCACTTTTTTTATGTGAATATCATACAAGATTCTCAGCTGCTTTAAGCCAGTTGAACTATGGCATCCACATGTCACCGGGAATGTTGTGAGGCTGAAGATAGTGGATAAAGAAAGGAGATGAGTAAGAGAAAGGTTTTATTTATAAAACTGTCAATGGTATTATAGACAGCCTCGATTTACTGAACCTCATTTCCTTTCACATACCAACGAGAAATACTCGATCCAAACTTCTACTGAGCTTTGACAATAATATCAGGAGTGAGTCTTTCAGATACCCGCTTGTACCTAGATTGAATATAGTTGGTAATACATACGCAGAGGTGGCTGATGTATTTTACAGTATAGAAGGTAGATACAAGAAGGCTACTTTTTTATATAAATACCGCACAAGAGTCTCAACTGCTTCCGAGTGAGACTATGGCATCTCCAAATAGGGTATGTTGTGAGGCTGAAGGTAGTGGGGAGGGGACGGAGATAGGGAGAGGAAGGTTGGGAAATACCTGGCTATTTAGATCTGGTCACCAAACATAGCTAAAGCCATTTCAAGCAACGTATCGATTTTGAATGGTGGTCTTTCACCAGGGTGACACTTAGAGTATATACCACTCTGGGCTATGATATAATATAGTATATGTTTAATATATATAAATTTAATGCAACCAAACACTATTTTTTACTACTTTTTTATTTCTTACTAATGTTGTGCAAATAATTTTCATTTTCTCACTGCTGATTGTAAACCTTTTTTGTGTAAAGTTCCCTCAGGCGTATTCCATAAAATAAATAAACAAAAAAATCCTGGCTCTTCAGAAAAAAACTTAACACGACTATGCCATTTCAAGCGACGTCTCTATTCTGAATGGTGTGCTTTCCCCATGGCGATACTGAAAGTATCTGTCAGTTTGATTGAATGTGTACCGTCGCAACGTCAAGGCTCAAAATAAATCAATCGAAAAAGAGGGTAAACAAATTCTTTTTTTATCAAACAGCTACTTGTTGAAGTATTTCAAACGATTTTTTCTTTAAACATAATTAGATATCCGAGTCGAAAGGTTAAATATTCCAGCAAAGAAATCTACAGATTTTTTTAATAAATTCTTTCGGCATTTCAGTCGGAATGATATTCCTTTGTTCTCGGAATCCTCCAGTCTAATATTTTAACTTGAAAGCAAACATTTTCTTTGAAAAGTCAAAAGTAAAACATAATTGACTGCCTTAATTCAAAAATCTATCGCTGTTCATTGACTTATGATAAATTAACGAGATCCGTTTTTTCGGATTCCGGGCGTTTATTTTTATACGTGCATTTACGAGCGCGGGGCAAAATATTTCCGATGTATCTACGAATATACAATATAAGTAATTAATTGTTGGTAATTTGATTTATTAATGATAAATGATTTTTCCACCAAATGTTAGGCAAACATTGCCAAGAAAAAATGAAAAGGCACGTGTTATGTTGTTGGAAAATTTCAAAATATGGCATTCGGGTTTTTGTCTTATGTTTGATCAACAAGTTAATTTTTATCAAAATATGAAGATTTTTTTTTTTCAAAATGCAGTATTTAAAATTAATTTGGTACGTAATTTAACATTATTTTATTAAAAAAAATTAACTACTTTTAATAATATCATCTCCAGAAAAGCTTACACCAGAGAACTTTTTTTTTTTTACAAAAGTCTGGTTATAAAAAAGTACCTGGTTGGATTTTGGAAAAAAAGTTAGCTCAGGTAATTCAATGCTCTCACTGAGTTACCCGAAGCGAAAAAAAGCTTGAAAAGTTTCAAACTTGTGCCGCTTGAGTCAAGCCTTCTCCCGAATGGTAAATATATTTCAGATGGCTGAAGGGTCACAAAAGTCTTCAGAAACAAACGAGAGTCAGAGCATTCGATGCAGAAAAAAGAACTGATCAAAACTGCATATTTTACTCATTTTTGACCAAAGTGCCGCTTACGCCCCTTTGCCTTTGCAGTGACGATATTATTTATATCAAAACCAACAGTGTCCAAATCTTAGAGTGGTACCTATCCAAGGCAGTGCAGTCAGTTTTTGATAATTTTTGCCGGACTCGGCAGACCTGGACGTGGCTAGAACTAAGGCTAGGGTGTTAATACATCCATTCATACCACATGTCGACATAATGTTTTTGTTTATTCGCAAAACCACTTTTTCACAGTATTTTTTATCAACAAAAATATAGCATTTAACCTAAAAAACGCCGTAATAGTTGTGTCGAGTTTAGTCGCATTTGAAAACATGTGGGCGGAGTCCCCGGAGACGCGGGAGACCAAAGATCATCCATACAGTACATAAAAGTGGTGTGTTATTTTTGTTGTCTCTTTCTCTCTCATGGTGTACTACGTAAAAACCCGGGGAAAGTGATTTATTGTAAGTTTGTATAGGTTGGGTAAAAATAATTAGTTCTCTCTCCATATATTGTTACTCCAAGGTCCAAATATACAAGAAAAAACACAATATTTTTCATAAGAACTGTTTATTAATTTTTATACATTGCTTTGAACTTGGCTGTTGCGACTTGGTATAATAAAATGGCGTATAAAAATATAATGCTCGTAATAAAAAGATTTCTCGGTCATTGGGAGGCTAATAAAAGGAAATATGATGGTTATTGTTATTACTGTTTATTATCTGAGCACTAAAATGTCGTTATTATGGATATTGATGGACATTAATATGGGTTTATCATTGACACACAGGGTGCCACAAAATCATTAGAGCTTTATTATTTTCTAATCAACCTACTTAATTATGAACAGGAATCTGTTTGTCTGACTAACTAACTAACCATCACGCCGTTTCCTCGCAGGGGTAGGCAGAGAGGACGGACCACCATATTACTCTGTCTTGGCACACACTCCTTGCTTCATTTACGTTCATACATACTTTTCTATTATTCTGACTCTTCACATGACCCGATTCAAGTATTTGATTTACTTGATCGTGCCATGTCTTTCTCGGGCGTCCTCGACTTCTTTTTCCATTCACTTTCGCATCATATATACTTTTCACACTACTTTCTTCGTTCATTCGCTCTACATGCCCAAACCATCTAAGCGTCCCTTTCTTGATCCTATTCATTACGCTCACATCAGCCTTGCATTCTTTCCGGATATCCACATCTTTAATACGATCATACATGGTTTTATCGCACATACGTCTCAAAGATCTCATTTCCACAGCATTCAGTCTACTTTCATCCTTCCTCTGCCAGTTCCATGCCTCACTGCCATACATCAGGGTTGGTATAAGTACTCCATTGTGGACTGCTAGCTTCGCTTCTTTGGACAATTTCTTATTTGCGCCAACAGCGTTCAGTCCTCCATTAATGGAGTTTCCTGCATTCACCCTTCTTTCAATATCCTTATCAGCCTTTCCGTCTTAAGTAAACATACTTCCTAAATACACAAACTCATCCACTTGCTCCAAGTATTCATCATCCACAACTATATTACACGCTGTTCTCATACTCTCTCTTTCTGGTTTCTCTTTTTGGTATTCCTATATGGCATCTAGGATGATTGGATAAAATTAATGATGCAATGTTTTATACCCCTAAATTGTTATATTTAATTGTGTTTCATGTTCCTGGCAGGACAGTTACAAGACAGTACCTACCGTATTATTGTGACAATTCTTCTTCAACCTCGCAAAATTATACTACTAAATGACAAACTCAACATCTGGGAAACAAATACTCCTGATGTTGTTGATATATTTAGTACGTCAATATCACAATATAAGCATGGCTTACGGACGTTTGCCCTTTGACGGCCTCCATGGTTAAGTGGTAAGACGCTCGTCTACGAATACAAAGGTCGCGTTTACTTTTATTTAATTAATATGTGTCATAACACATTTAATTCATATGAAATTAATAAAAAACATTTTTCGGCACGTTCCAGAGTGGTAGATACTTTGTGTATCGCCCTGGTGAAAGACCACCATTCAGAATCGAAACGTTGCTTGAAATGGCTTTAGCTGTGTTTAGTTACCTGATCTGAATAGTCAGGTACTTCCCAACCTTCCTCTTCGCAATCTTCTTCGCCTCCCCACTACCTACAGCCTCAGAACATACCCTAATTGGGGATGCAATAGTCTCACTGGCTCAAGACGGTTGGCAGCAGTTGAGACTATTGTGTGGAATTCATATAAAAAATATAATATATACCGGTGCCGCTATAGCATTCTTAATTGGAGTATGTTGCAACGCTGAAAGAAGTGGGGAAGGGAAGGAGATTGTAAACAAAGAGGTTGGGAATTATCTGGCTATTCAGATCTGGTCACCAAACGCGGTTATTGTCATTTCAAGCAACGTTTTAATTCTGAACGCTGGTCTTTCACTAGAGCGATATTTAAGTATCTACCACCCCACAGCCTTTTCTGTCTAGCATGTATTTGCAAACGCAACAGTTGTCAACTCTGAACGGCTAATTGTAGACATACGATAAATGTTGCCAATACATAATATGTCGTTTGAATAGATCTATTGAACTCGGGTAGTAATATATTCCTAGCAATGATCCTTTAAAGTTTCATTCAAAATCGACAATTAGACTCTACCTTAAAATCAAATTTGGTCCAATCTTAAAAACACAATCAATGTATTATTGGGAAATTTATGGTCCACAAAAAAATCACATACATTTTCTCTTAAAAGTGCTTAAATCTGTATAAATAGATTTATATATTATAGTACCACAAAAGAGTCCTAACTGCTCCCAACTGTCTAGAGCCAGTAAGACTATGGCATCCCCAATCTCAGGGTATGTTGCGAGGTTGAAGATAGTGGGGAGGGGAATACATGAAAAAGGGACCCGATTCAAGTATTTGATTTACTTGATCACGCCATGTTTTTTTTTTTTTTTTTACTTAAATACCGCACAAGAGTCTCAACTGCTCTCAACCGTCTAGAGCCAGTGAGACTATGGCATCCCCAATAGGGTTATGTTGTGAGGCTGAAGGTTGTGAGGAGAGGAAGGAAATGAAGAAGGTTGAGAAGTACCTGGCCATTCAGACCTGGTCACCAAACACGGCTAAAGCCATTTAAAGCAACGTTTCAATTCTGAATGGCGGCCTTTCACCAGGACGATACTTAAAGTATCTACCACTCTGAAACGTGCCGCGAATATGCTATACATTATTTTATATGAATTAAATGTGTAAATTACCCTGTTTACATGTAAGTAGTCAAACTTTACTGATTCCAGTTTAAAAATTGGCTAATCATTTTGGCCAGTGTTGATTAATTAATCAATATATTAATTAATATTGTTTTACAATTTCCAAACTTAAAATTGAGCTTTCATTGATCTCGTAATACATTTCGCTATTTTCTCAGATTTTTTCTAGAATGGATTTGACAATGCTTTATTCCAAGGTACACTGATACGTACATCCATTAACAAATTGATAAATTACTTCATTTGTATTATAAGAAATTACTTTTTTTAGAGAACAGTTCAATATTGGGTACCTTCATGGAAAATGATTTCAAAAGGTTTCGATGGAGATACACAGACAAAAGGATGAATTGTATTTTCATTCATCTATTTGAGTAACTTGACTAACACAAAACATTAAAAGAGACTTTTACTTTTTATTTGCACTTCACCGGGTTTTGAACCGTTATCGTGTGGTCCGAACATAAGAATCTAATCACTTAGCGACGAAATGGAGAATAGATGTATTTTGAAAATAAGACCAAATTAGTTGAAGTGATTGTAAAAATACTTTACTTTGCTTTCCTAATATATCATTAGTCATCGATGTTTCTATTGAGAACAGCAAGAGTGAATGAACGTAATTTGAAATTCAAAAGGATCGTCATTTAAAAAAAATTAAATGTCTGTTTTATTCGTTTATATTACCATTACCACTTATTTTTTTAATCTGTTTTTCTTATTATGTTATATTGTATTATATTGTTTGATTTATTTTGATTTATATTAGTTTGATTACTCTGTATTTTGTATTTTGTTGTAACTCATGTAGTTCTTCAATTTCCTTTGTCCTAGATTGAGTTTTTATAACTCATCGGGATTGCTATGTGTGTTAGCAAGATATCAATAATAAAAAAATTTAAATATATTTCTTTTTTGCAACTCATCCAGTTCAACATTCCTTGCCGTAGACTTAGAAACAATGCATTGCTGTTCCCCAATCATCGCTTTACTAATTATCGGTATTATTCTCCACTGTCCAGAATGTCGAGACTTGTTAACTCAAGCCATGGTCTTGAAATTTTTGGTACCAGTCTAAATGATTTTTGCCAGACTTTACGACTCTACCAAAACTTTAACTTGACCTTGGCTTTGATTTGAATTTTCTTTCTCATGTATATGATGTCCTATTTGTGTCATTCGTTCATTATAATATTATGTATGTGCTGTTCTTTCTTTAGTGCTTTTTTCCATTTCGTGTTAGGTATTTTACTGTATTTTTTCTACTATAATCCGTTAGTTTAGAAATAAATATCTGACTCGCCGAGGAAAGACGCAAAAATATTAAAATATTTTATGGACGCACAATGTTAAAGGGATGAACGCAGTTGTAGTAACCGATATAGATACATGAAATTGAGAGAGTTATTATTTCTTTTATGTGAATTTATTACAAATGGAAAAGTATACTGTGGAAAATTTAAGAGTAATGCAAAGACGAGATACGAATTCTAATCCCTTTGGGGAAATAAAATTATTGCTTTGTGGCTTCACTCACAGAGGTAGTTTTTTTCAACTTTATTTTCGATATTCCGATTAAGAACGAAATCTGATCGAAGCAGGTATAAGGGAGTTATACCCCTGCGAAAATTCACCATATAAATATACATTTATTTTTTTACGTGAATACCGTACAAGGGTCTCAACTGCTCCCAACCGTCTAGAGCCAGTGAGACTATGGCATCCCCAATAGGGGTATATTGTGAGGCTGAAGGTAGTGGGGAAGAGAAGGAGATGATGAAGGGGAAGGTTGGGAAGTACCTGGCTATTCAGATCTGGTCATCAAACACGGCTAAAGCTATTTCAAGCAACGTTTCAATTCTGAATGGTGGTCTTTCACCAGGGCGATACTTGGACTATCTACCACTCTGGAACGTGCCGCAAATATACTGTATTTTATTGTATAATTAAATAAAATTAATTTGCGCACGCCGGGTTCTCGAACCCACGACCTGTGGATTCGTAGTTGAGCGTCTTACCACTCGAGCATGCAGGCCGTCAAATTTTTGACCACCAAAAAATTCGGGAACAACCATCTTCTAGCTGTTCCCGAATCCAGTCAATATTCGTGGAACAATGTTTTATTTTAAATAGCTTTATTTAGCTATGAAAACGTTCATTAAAAAGAGGAATTTAAGTTAGGCAGTGAATTTTATGAAAAAAATAGGAATCTTACTGGAGTCAATCAAAGTTTATTTGCCGTTGAAAAAATTCGGCAATGGTCAAGTGTTAAAATATATGTTAACATTACTGAGTTGAAATTAATAATAATTGAAAAATGTTGCTTGTGCAACGATGAAGGATATAGTTAGCATAGGAATTGAGCCCACGACGCCTGGGTGGGAACCCGGCAAATTTCTCAACTTGACTACGAAGCAATCAATACCAGAATACAATGCATACGACGCCAACCTAACTAACTAACTAACTATCACGCCATTTCCCCGAAGGGGTATGCAGAGTCACCACACAACTCTGACTTGGCACACACTCCTTGCACTCACTCATTCACATTCATACACGGGTCATACAAAGATACTCTTATGTTGTTCCGACTCTTGACCACGGCCCGATTCAAGTATTTGATTCACTTGATCGTGCCATGTGTTCCTCGGGCGTCCTCGACTTTTCCTACCATTTA
Organism: Drusus annulatus; assembly: GCA_022651775.1. Lineage (NCBI taxonomy): Eukaryota > Metazoa > Arthropoda > Insecta > Trichoptera > Limnephilidae > Drusus > Drusus annulatus. The sequence continues at coordinate 147,966 of JAGWCC010000977.1, read as the reverse complement.
ATTTCGCGTCAAATATTTTTCTCATACTCCTTTCCTTGTTCATCTGCTCTACATGTTCTAACTATCCCAGCGTCCTTTTCCTAATCATAATAATTACGCTTGCATTAGCCTTGCATTCTGTCCGAATTCTAACATCTTTATAACACGGTCGTATATGGTTTTACCGCACATACGCCTCAGGGATCTCATTTCTACAACATTAAGTATACTTTTATCCTTCCTCTGTCAGTTCGATGAAAACCTGTTTATCAAAATTCAATCTCGGTTTTTTGTTGTCTCAACGACAGTATTAAGTTAAAAAAAAATATGTTTTTAAATTATTGATATAATATATTCTTTAACTTCATAAAACCAAAAATAATGCTTTTCTATGCACTGTGAGTTCAAATTGAAACATTACAAGTCGTTAATTTTATCAAAATTGAAATTAACTTTAAAGCAATAATGCTTATTTATTTTTAAATATTTATTCTCGACTTGGTAAGATGTCAAAAGATCTTTCGTATTTAAAAAATAGATATTTATCCAAGACGCCATTTAGATATTCAATATGTGCTCGGGTAGAACTTTGAAAATCATCAAAAGATGGCAGCCTAAAATCGGAAAGAAATTAATATATTAATATATAAAAAATAGTATGAGATCGTTTAAAAATACCGCTTTTGTAATGAGGTATTGATTTGAGTTGTTGATTTAATGATATCATCATTGGAAAATTAAGCCTTCGTTTGTGATGATTAATTTTCTAAAAATCGCATAGATCGTAATGAATACATCTGTTGAAAGAGTTGGGGAATTTAAAATTACAGTCAACTCTAGGCAGATACCAAAATGAACAATTTATTTATTCCGGGTTACGAATAACCTGACAATATTTGAAAAACTCCTACTGCCATCATGATAAGCGGAAAATGTTGCTTGTGCAATGATGGAGGACTTAGCAAGCAAGCAGAGGAATTGATCTCACAAAACCCGGATGGGAATCTGACGCGTTTGTCCACTTAGCTATTAACCGGTCGTAGATAATTTAAAATACATACAACACAGTCCCACGAGCTAAATGAAGTTGGGACTCTTGGACTGTATTCAAGTTAGAATATTTTCTTTATCTTTAATTTATATAATTGTTCTGAGATGATGGCTGTATATTTGCCCTAAAAATGTTTACATCCTTATTTGAACACCGCACAAGGGTCCTAACTGCACGAAACCAGTGGGACTATGGCATTATGGAGGTATGTTGTGAGGCTGAAGGTAGTGGGGAGGGGAAAAGGAAGATTAGGAAGTACCTGGCCATTCAGATCTGGTCATAAAACACGATTAGAGCCATCTCAAACTAAGTTTCGATTTTGAATGGTGGTCTTTCACCAGTGTGATATATTATATACAACTCTGGAGTATGCCGAAAATAAACTATATATTTTTTTTTATAAATTATGTGTGACACATATTAATAAAATAACATGTATTTGCGCACGTTGGGTTTGAACCCGCAACCTCTGGATTTAGATCTAATTACCAAACACACAAACATTATAAATAACGTGTCGATTTAAAATGATGGCTCATCGTCAGAGTAATAATAAGAGTGTATTGACTTTGAAACCTACCCTTGTACATTTTTTCCTAAAATAAATTCAATAGTTCATTGGCATAAAGGAGTGCAATAATTGTGTTAAACAACCCTTTGAAGTTTTTTCCCTGAACCTCATCATATTTTACACAGAGGTAAGAGGAAGTATCATTGTTTTTTTAATAAAATCAGGTTGGAAGCTCCGCTGAGAAAAACGTGTCTAAAGCTTTTATACTGTAAAGTTCCTCCCTTAAATTAAGTCTTCTATTTCTTTTGAATTCCAGTGATTCAAATAGAAGGCGACAAGGAATGAAAATCCACGGAATTAAAAGTAACTAAGCCAACATTTACTTTTCCAGGTATTAAAGGAGGTCACTATCCGCTAGGTTATATTTTTTTAAATTTTCACTGCGTAACTTAAAGATAATTGTTTTCATTTTTTAAATATTTGATATATTTCTTGCTAACCCACAAAATCTCAGTTGACATTTCGCCTCTTTCATTTTATATTATCTGTCTCTTTCTCTGTATGAAATCTCTAGATATGAAAATAAATATTTGTCTATGTGTTGTGTTGTTGTGATTTTCTTGAAAATACCTCGACCGATTTTTCTGAAAATAGCACAGCATGTTTTTATTAATGACGGAAAGGTTTAGAGAGTAGTAACAATGAAATCCGAAATGTAAAACAGCTTGAAATTAGTATGAAAAACATTAAACCTGCCAGGTTGTATTGAGGTTAGCTACAGGTGTGTGGACTAAGTTTGTAAAATCCGTGCTTCTCACATGGACAGCTGTATGTGGCCCGCTCACGCGTCAGAAAACCTTATGATTTATTCATATTTAAAAGTTCTTCAATAAACAGAATAAAAACACAAACACTTTCTTTGTTTGAATGGTACTGCGAAGCATGCCGGGTACTCGCTAGTTCGATTATAAATGAATTCAGATACTAACAGCCTAGCCTAGCTATCCACATTAGGTTTGCCAGTCTATTTTCCATTTTGTATATGACTTTCTGATGAGGTTAGTTTTAGTTTCAGTTTAAATTCTGTCTAATATTTTAACACCCTTAGATCATATGGCGGCTTATTCCAAGCTTTAGAGCCAAACGATGCCAAAGTTAAAACTTTAACTTTAACAAATATGATACTAAGAATAGTTGAGCCAAAGATTCATCTCACATTATTGACGTACCAAGAAAGATATTAGAAAAGTTTACTGCGGGTTTGGTAGATATTGCTTCGCGATAAGTTCTTGGATTCTCCCAAAGTTAGCACGGAGGCGAGGAAGTTCGCTTTTCATTCATTTAAAATGTACATTTTTTAACGGCCGTACCCCTTATGTAGTATAACTGCACATTTTATTAAAAAATAATACAAACTTTGGATTTCACTCCCAAATAAACATTTAAAAATTATCAAAGCATGTAATAAGTTTTTTTGTGTTCTTCAATAGCCACTATCTAATACAAGCCTGGCAAACCAAAATTGCACCCAGGGCCATATTGACGACCTTAAATTTTCCCAAGGGCTGCACATGAAAACATTTTACAAAAATAATTTCATATTCGAATTTCATACTTATTGATTTTTTTGTAAGTATTATAAATAATTTGAATGCAGAGGTAATCTGAAAGTAAAATCAAGTTAATGTTGAAAACAAACAACACTTCAACCAGATGTAAAAAAACACGCACTTAACCTACAAAAAAATGTATTTGTGTAGTAATAATAATAGTTTTAACAATAAAAAATAATTTTGAAGTAGCCCTTACTTTAAAAAAACATTATTTATCATACATGACCGCGAGCCGTGGGTTGGCCAGGGCTGATCTAATGACTACACATCTTCTAAAAGATTGTAAACACTATTTTTTAAAAGCTTACTCGTAGATATGGAATCATTAACCAAAAAATCAAGCCTTAAAAAAGATCGCCAATAAATATTAACGATAAAAAGAATAGTATTTATTATATCGTCAAGGGAAAGGCAAACGGGCTGAAGCGCCATTTTGGGAAGTTCACACCAGACAAGTTTAAAGTTTTTTTTTACAATAAAAAGCAAGCAAGTCCTCAGTACCTACCTAGTTAGATTTAGAAAAAAAAGTTAACTCGGGTAACTAAATGCTCTCACTTTGTTACCTGAAGCGAAAAAAGCCTTAACAATGTTCCAAATTTGTGTCGCTTGAATCAAGCCTTCTCCCAAATGGTAAATATATTTTTTATGGCTTTATTTGTGTTATTTATTACCTGTTTACCCGAGCCCTTGTTTAGCAAACAGAGGGCGTCGTTGTATGTGAATGTACGAGTTTATGAAGGGCCAAGTAAAGGGTATACAAGTTACGACATGAGTTTTGTCACAAACTTCACACTTGACGATGGCTTTGCGTACGGCACAAGGCATGAAGTGCATGAAGTTGTGTTGTTGAAGTTTCGTCTTCAAATTTTGTGACGCGATGTTTTTTTGACTTCTTATGGGCCAAATGAACAAAAATAAATCACACGCTTTGAGAGTTAACTTTGTGCCCTGAGTTATGCTGGAGGGAAGCTTGAATTTGAAGAAGTAAAGTTTCAAAACTAGGCGACGGAATTTAATAAGGAATTGTGTAATGAAATAGGAATATTTAAATTCTTTTTAATGTATTTTTTAGACTTCATACATTGATGTACGGAACCCATTTAAATCAACTTTTTGATGTGATTTGAAAATGCGTTTTACTTTGAAATAATTTATTTTTAAAGTGTTTTCTAGCAATCGTTCAAGAAAACAGATCAGGGCGAGACTAAGACTGGAACTCAAAACTTTCCACAATCAGGCAGGACCTAATATTAATAATTAATAAAATAAAAAAATAACAAAAATATCGTGGTAATCTAATTCAAATTGTTTGATTATGATTGAAATTGTTTCAAATAATGACTATCATAATGAAACACAGTGCACTTATTTTTATTGCTTTTATTTTTAATTTTATATCAAATAACGTGTTAACTTTCTTGTATTACGGGCCAGTACTAAAAAATGACGCTAAACGTTACTTTGTAGCATTCTAATATGAGCAATATTGCAAATTATTTATCTGCAATTTTTTTTATGGGGAGTTGAGAATGTCTGAGGTTTCCAGTGAATACATTTTTTAAACTGTAATCTTTCAAATTCTTTGTAAAATATACAAAATGTCACTTAAAGGTGCAGTTTGAAAACCATAAAAGGCAGTTTTTAACGTTTTACCTAAAATTCTAGTATGCATTTCATAAAGAATTCAAAAGATTACTGTAAGAATTTTATTCACAGAAACCTTCGAAATTTTTTTAATTACCCGTATAGATAAACAGATGCATAATTTGTAGTTTTGCTTGTGCCAGAAAACCAAAAATTGTGCATTTTTGGGTGCTGATCCTTTACCAGTGAGGTTACCGTTAGAAATAATATATTTTTTAACCAAAATGACAAAAAAAATAAACAACATTATGACAGGGAAATTCATAAAAAAGAACATTAAAATAATTGATCTTTTCATTTAGTTTTTATGAAACACTAGGTAAAGCAAATTAAAAATATACACAAAGATAGTGTTTAATGAAAGGATATGAACTTCATTTTTTGTTTTATTTACTATAATGGCCATATCTTAAAAAATCCCGCATAAAGCCAGGAATCAAACCATAAATACTTGTTTGTGTTTTAACGTAAAAGCCCCATTTGTATTCATAAACGTTCCTAAAATATTTTATACAAAACATGTTTCATTAAAAGGCAGGAAAGAAAGCAAGTAAAACGTTTCTTTGTAATGCATTTGTTGTGTTATTTGAAGAGCTATGTCAGTTGAAACGTGTCGACACAGACATTTCTTCTTATTGTGTAGACTTAAATCCCAGGACTTCGCTCAAAACCAATAACATCATTCATTGTTCATTATTAGAGAAATATTATTAAAAAACAAACAGAATAATTCTTTCGTTATTGTCATCCATGCGTTATTAAAATATCGTCGCTGAAGACAGAAGGGATCAAACGCCATTTTTAGTAGATTATACCAGTGCACTTCAAAGTTTTTTGTTTGTTTTACAATAAGATTTATAAGTCTTCAGTACCTGGTTGGATTTCGAAAGAAAAAGTTATTTCAGGTAACTCAATGCTCTCACTAAGTTACTCAAAATAAAAAAAAGCAAAAAAAAAGTTCCAAACTTGTGGCGCTTGAGTTAAGCCTTCTCCCGAATGATAAATATATTTTAGATGGGCAAAGGGCCACAAACGTCTTAAGAATCAAACGAGAGTTCAGAATCATTCGATGCAGAAATAAAAACTGCAAATTTTACTATTTTTTGTATCGCTTCAGCCTTTTTGCCTTTCCAGCGGCGATATACAGCCGCTCCCTCTCAAAAGGGTAATTAACTACGTGATTAAATATTTAAAATGCTTTTTTATATGTATTTTAATATAAATTTCAACCTAATCACCTGAAAAACAACTATTGAATTTCCAGAAATATCATAAAAGAAGTGTTATGGAATATAATGGAATATCATTAAATATCATAGAATATCATAAAATGACATGAAATTTCGGAATATAATTGAATATCATGAAGTATCATGGAATATCATGCAATATTAATATTAATATTATTTTACATATCAACTCAATTACAGCCAAAGGATTAAAAATGCTTTTCTTTATTCTCAGAAATACCAGAGAGCTTAGTAATTTTTCTACACTTAAAATATTGTATTCATCTTTAGTTCGTAGTGAAGTGGAATATAATTCTTCTATCTGATCCCCTAACTATAAAACCCACTCCGATTCCATCAAAAAATTCAACATAAATTTCTTACACATATAAACTATTAACTTAATTTTACCATTGAAAATATCAACTATAACTACTTGATGAAATAATTAAATTTATTAAAACTTTCAGATTGAAGAATTATTTTTGACTTGAATTTTATTTATAAAATTGTCAGTGGTATTATAGACAGCCATGAGTTCTTGAACCCTTTTTCCTTTCACATTCCAACGAGAACTACTCGATCCAAAATTTAATTTAGTTGTAACAATAACATCAGGACTTAGTCTTTCAGACACTCGCTTGTACCTATATTGCACGTAGTTTGTAATACATACGCAGAAGTGGTTGATGTATTTAATTGCACGAAATGTAGATACAAGAAGGCTATAACATCATATATCTTTAATTAATAATATTTTTGTATATTTAAAACTATTTTTTACTACTCTACAACTATTCCTTATTTAGTTTGTGCATATAATTCTTATTTTGTCACTGTCAATTGTAAACCTTTGATGTAAAACCCCTCTCGAGTGTATACAATAAGATAAATAAATATTATAAAATATCAACAATATCATGGACCAACATGAAATATTATGGAGTATCCTTAATATCATGGTATTTCGAAATTGTGTTGATAATCGCTTACAAATAATGGAATTCCACCACGAATTAAAAGCTTGAAAATAACAGAAGCTCATGAATTATAAGAGAGGAGATATTTAACAAATACGACTGAAGTCATCCACTCTGTTTGCATCCAAACAACTATCATATTTGATCTAACTGTCTAGACGCCGAGCGCCAGCGGATCTCAAGTAGTTGTCACATAAAAACAAAAAATTCGTCACGTCAGTGTCACTGACACGCTCCGCAGCTTTTAAAATGCGACCGTTGACAAATCATTTTACGTTTTCACATTTAGCAAACACTCTGTAGCGTAAAATTATAATTTCAAAAACAAAACAGCTTAACTCGACGGCCTCCGTAGTCAAGTAGCTAATACGCTCGACGAACGAATCCGCAGGTCACGGTTTCAAATCCCGGCGAGCGTAAATACATTTATTGAATTTTTATGAGACATTTAAATCCATGTAAAATAAGAATTTTTGTGATTTTGTTTTAGATTGGTAGATTGTAAGTAACGCCCTGACAAAAGACCACCATTCCGAATCGAAAAGTTGCTTGAAATGGCTTTAGCCGTGTTTGGTGACCAGATCTGAATAGCCAGGTACCTCCCAATCTTCCTCATTTCCCATCTCCTTTTCTTTCCCACTAAGTTCTGACTCACAACATACCCCAATTGGTGCCATAATATTACTGGCTCTAGACGGTTGAAAGCATTTGGGACTCTTATGCGATAACTATATTTTTTTATAAATAATATAAATAAGAAAAGATACTAAAATATGGAAAAGAAGTCGAGGACGTCCGACGAAGACATGGCACGATCAAGAGAATCAAATACCTGAATCGGGCCATGTGAATAGTCAGAATAATAGAAGAGTATGCATTAGACGATGTTTGAATGTGAATGAAGCGAGGAGTGTGTGCCAAGACAGAGTTGTATGGCGGGCCGTACTCTCTGCCTACCCCCGCAAGAGTCTAAAATATACATTACGTTTAAACACCCCTAGTTTGTAGTGTTACAAATTTCATTACATTTGATGACCGTCAAACCAGCATTCAGCGCCATTTTAAATTTGTACATTTAAACGGTCCCCGTGGAGCGCCGAATCTCGGGGCAGTTTCAGATTTCATTAGAAGCCTGAGAAAGACACCCCTTCTAAAATAGGGAGAGAAAAAAAAACTGTCACCATCTGCGAGGGGCCTGTTTGAGCGGCCGCCCAGTAAGGAAAATATTCGCCACCGTCTCCGGTCAATTTAAAATCGACATGATGAAAGACTGCCATTCAGAATTGAAACGTAGCAATGACACTTTGCAAAATATACCGACGCCTTTACAAAATATACCGACGCCTTTACAAAATATACCGACGCCTTTACAAAATATACCGACGCCTTTACAAAATATACCGACGCCAAGTGAGCCGGCAGGCACCGCCGAGAGCCCCCACGCCAAATCGTTATTTGAACCCCTCCAATATCGCTGAATAGCCCCGAATGTCGAACATTCGAAAGGCTTTTTCGTGGAAAAGGAAAATTGAGTAACGAAATCTTGAGAGTTAATTTTTTTTTTTTTTCCTCTATTTTGATACTCGTAATGTTGTTTTTCAAAGTGATGTTTTTCTAACGGAAGACAATTAAGAGAAGTATTTGCTGTTCCTCAATCATCACTCTACTAACTTTGGGTATCATTCTCCACTGTCCAGATTGTCGAGACTTGTTGACTCAAGTCATGGTGTTGAAATTTTTGGTACCAGTGGAAATGATTTTTGTCATTCGTTACGACTCTACTTGATCTTGGGTTCAACTTGAATGTACTTTAAAATGTATATTTTTGTGATTGCGTAATTAAAATATTATGTATGCGCTGTTCTATTTTTCCCATTTCATTTTAGTTGGACTATGGTCCGCTAGTATATAAATAAACATTTGAACGTATTAAATGAGATCGACGATTATTATAACAATGATATTAATTAGACCAGTTGACCCGACTACAGATTAGCATTAGATGGAAAACGGTAAATAATACATAGAAAATATAGACTTTGGTAACTAACTTACTAACCATCATGCCGTTTCCGTAGGGGTAGGCAGAGATGACGGATCACCATATAACTCTGTCTTCGCACACACTCCTTGCTTCATTCACATTCATACATACTCTTCTGTTATTCTGACTCTTCACATGACCCGACTCAAGTATTTGATTTATTTGATCGTGCCATGTCTTTCTCAGGCGTCCCCGACTTCTTCTTCCATTCACTTTCGCATCATAGATTCTTTTCACACTCCTTTCTTCTTCTATTCGTTCTATATGCCTAAACCATCTAAACGTCCCTTTCTTGATCTTATTCATAACGCTCATCAGCCTTGCATTATTTGCCTGGTAACAAGCTTTTTAGATTAAATCTCAGATTTCATTTGGCTTTGAAATAATTATTTGAATTTTATATGGGCCCTCCAAGGCGTTAATGTTTTTACGTTTTCTGTTATATTTGACAGTTCTTACGAAAATGGCTCTTTAACATTGAAAAAGTTTTATCACAGAAAACTTTAATCACCCCTCTACAGTGTGTTTTAATGGCTTTATTACTATGTACAAGTTTATGCACGTTATTAAAAACTTTAAGTTAACTTTTAATTATATGTATTTGTGAAACAAGTCACAGCAATAAAAAAAAGTTTTTACTGGCTACCTCTCTGAGAAATAATAATAAAATAATAATCTAGAGGTCATTATATCCTCGCCGCAAAGGCAAAAGGGTTGAAACGCCATTTTGGGAAGCTTACACCAGAGCACTTTAAAGTTTTTGTTTTTTTTTTTTATAACAAAATTCAAGTCTTCAGTACCTGGTTGGGTTCTCAACAAAAACCTCAAATTAAAGTAATTCAACGCTCGCACTGAGTTACCTGAAGCGACAAAAAGCTAAAAAAAGTTCCAAACTTGTGTCGCTTGAGTCAAGCCTTCTCCTAAATCGTAATTTTTTTCAGTTAACTGAAGGGCCACAAAAGTCTTTAGAATCAAACTAGAGTCAGATGAGAGAGCCTTCCATGCAGAAAACTGATTAAAACTGCATATTTAATTATTTTTTTATTAAAGGGTCGCTTAAGCTGTTTTGCCTTTCCAACGACGATATATTTTAAATTGTTATTTTCTTTCAACCAAACCAAAAAAATATTATGCAACAATAGGGTCAATTTTCAACGAAATATGCAACAGTCGAAAACATAGAAAACAAAAAAATTAGATTGCAACCGAGACTAGAACTCTGAACCTCTACTTTATCGTAGAACAACGTCTCTGTCAACTGAGCTAGCAAGCCTTTTTAAAATACTTATGAAGCCTATTCAAGCGTATTATAATATGTATTTATATGGAACATATTTACCGGCAACGATGCGCACCTAACAGCCTAGCAGAGGAAGGTGTTTCTAGCGGGAAAGGAGGAATTTGCCCGCTGACATCTCAGTTTACGCTTCGTGACGGAAAACACCTCATGTTTTGTGATTAATTACGTCAGCGTGCTTATATTCCCAAATAAACGTGATCTACTTAACCTGCAATACTATCATTTGACAATTAACTAGTACATTTATTTATTATAGTTCCTTATTTCTACATACTGTTATTTTTATCAATTTCATACTTCCTTGTAGACTATTTATGTTAAAATTATTCCCAATTAAAAAACCATCTTTCGTTTTGCTTCTTTAGTCATATTTGTATTAGTATGCAAAGCTCTAACCGAGCACTGTTATCCACTTGGAGATGGTGTCTTGGATAGATTTACCATTTTAATTTAAGGGATAACTATTGATTTTAAATAGAGCACAAAGCCTCAATATGAAAGTTTTTTTTTTAAACCTTTATTTTTATCAAACCACTTAAGAAAATTTTGTAGCTATTTTTAAATATCCTTATTTTTACTTGACTGATCGCCTACTTGGTGCGATTCTTTTTGTTCAGAAATGAGCTTTGAATATTTGGAAGCTCCGATAAAATTTCAGATTAAATTACAATTTGTAAGGGGTGATTGTAATTTGTTTAATAAACGGCTTTAAAATGGTCCATTTTTAAATATTCAAAATTGCTTCAAAATCTCGTAAAACCTCTTCACGAACTGAAAATTGTTTGGTTTTTATTACGCCTCAGTGGATTGTGAAATTGTAAACGAGCGAAATACAAAATTCAAGTGTCTGGAAACCAGAATGCGTAATAGTTTAACGAGAACAGTTAAAAGTCTGCTCCAACCTAATTATAAAAAAATGTATGTTATTTAGGAAAAAAAAATCCTTTTTTCCTTCCTTTTGTTCTAAATTTCCGTACAAAATAACTTTCAGTTTCTCTGAGCAAAATAAAGATACAAAATAGAAGATTTTACTCGTAGTTTCGATTCGTACTGTGGTGTGGTTAGTATTCAACGTAAGTTTTGCGAAATCTGTGATTAAATCGACCTTTAAGGCTTTAATTCGCAAAGAAAATCAAAAATAGAGTTCTGTTACAGTAACACAAATCCATTTTTCTATCTGTTTTTATTTCATTTACATTGAGTCGTCTGTGCAATTTCGTTTTTAAATTAAAGTTAAAATTCCTCACTAAGCTGAACGATCTATATTTGAATAAAAAGTAATAGATTGTAAAATAGAGTAGATAATTTATGTTTTTTTGACATCCGTGGTCAAATTGTAAGATGCCGACTTCGAATCCAGAGGTCGCGAGTTCAAACCCGTCGTGCGCAAATAACTTAATATATTTTTTCGAAGGAAGCAAAAATTTGGGGTGTCACACATTGTACATTAAATAAAACAACGCAATTTGTAAAACACCACATTGTTTGAGTTAACCGCCAACCAAGTTTCACTTTTCTCAAGCTTCCTCAGCTCTCCCTATAACCTCTCCCCACCTCTAATTAGTTGTCTTCCTTCTATTACACTTGTATGTCTCTGTTACCTTCTACTATATCTTACATCTCTCTCAGCATCCATCACTGTCCTATATATATATATTTATATATATCTGTATGTAATTCTGTCTCCCTCTACTATGTCTTGTATCTCTCTCATTCATCACTGTCCTATATGAATTTAAATATCTCTGTATGTAATGTTATTTCCTTAATATAAAAGCCCTAACGAAGCTAGAGATAAGCAAAACCTGGTTGGCAGTTAACTCAAATAAAGTGATGTTGTAAAAAGCTTATTGTTATATTTAATAACTTGAATTTAATAAATATGTGTCATAACACATTCAATTATTATAAAATTATATGTAGTATATTTGCGGCACGTTTCAGAGTGGTAGATACTCTAAATATCGCCCTGGTGAAAAACCACCGATCGATACGTTTCTTGAAATGGCTTCAGCCATGTTTGATGACCAGATCTTAATAGCCCGGTACCCTCCGACCTACCAACCTTCCTTTTTCCCATCTCTTTCCCTTCCCCACTACCTTCATCCGCACAACATACCCTAATTGGGAATGCAATAGTCTTGCTGGTTCTAGACGGTTGGAAGCAGTTGAGACTCTGGTGTGGTATTCACTGATTAAAAAAAATATATAAATATATAAATGGCAACCTAGGCAATAACAAAGTGTTTCTCTTTAAATCTCTCTCTAGCTGCCTTGGAAATACAATAAATCGTGAAATAAAAAATAAGATAGTTTTTAAAAGAAAATTGTTGAGTGGCGTAGTAGGGTAAAAATAAAAATGGGCAAATTCAAAACTAAACTTCTTTTGAAATAGGTACCGTGTGAGTAAAAACTTAGTAACGATACACGTAGTATCCTCGTTAAATACCTCAAAGCAATAGCTTAACAGTGTGGTCAGGATTGTTGATTTTTCCGTAGTTCGTGGTTTGGCTAGGGTTTTCATGGACACACCTTTTTACATCTATTCATAGCACATGTCGACATTATGTTTTATTTATTTATATAACCACTTTTTAATAGTATTGTTATCAACAAAAACATAGGATATAACCAAAAAAACCGTTGAGTTTTGTCGCATGCAAATTTTAGTGGGCGGAGTCACCGGAGACGCGGGATACGGAAAACATGCTCACAAACCTAAAAGTGTTGCGATATCATGTGACAACTTGTATTGTCTCTTTCCCTCTCACGGTTTACGACGTAAAAACCCGGAGAAAGTAATTTATCGTTAATTTGTATAGGTTGGGTAAAAATATTTTGCTCTCTTTCCATATATATTTGTACTCCAAGTCAAATACCAATAGTTAATTGTTAAGAATGTACACTGAACAGATAATCCTAAGAAATATGATCTAGACCCATTTGAAAGAAAATTGATGTATCCTGTTTATAAAAGACCTTTCAAATACTTGGTTCCAGACAAGCAAATGATTTTTTTGTTTGTCTATTAGAAAATAGTTCTTCAATTTTTTTTTATCAATTTTCACTTTTTTTTTGTTAAGTAAACTAACCGTTAGTCGGGCACACCGGAAGCGCCCATAACACACTTCAAACAGTTTATTTCTTCGATAAATAAAGTAAAGATAAATAATCATTATTCTATGAAGTGAGATAAAAAGGTTCATCGCAATCTTCAAATTTCATCAAAGACTTTCAGTGCGAAGAAAAATTGTGATAAATTTCTTGAGAAAATATTTTTTTTTCGAATATTATCTGCGAGTTGGTCTCGGGTGGAAAAAAATCTTCCTATTTATATTCAGAACGTGCCTCTGATTGGTGGAGAGATTCGCCATATACGTTTTAATATACGAGTTATAGTGTAAGTACGTAGAAGGAAATATTGCCAAGGGAAGAAATATATGTGAATGGGCAACTAACACGATGATTTAAAAAAAAAAAAAAATGGAATTAAATCTAGATTTTTTTAGGCAAAGGTTCCATGTTTTTTTTAGTTTAATTTATTTTATTTCAGTAATTAATAACCTTTTTGACTTAATTATTATATTATGACTTATATCCCACTTGATATTACTAATTTATTTAAAATGGTTTTTACATGCTCCTTCATTTTTTTTTAATTAGCATAATTTGGTTGGTTTCCGGCAGCGCATTATAACATTTCATCCCTTTATTAAGTAAGCTATGGTTATGAATAACCTGACAATATTTTAATCTATATAAGCCAGAAACATTGTGTGTGCAATGATGGTGAATAATCGAATCCAATGCTTTGCTCCACTCGGCCACTACCCGGTCCTATAATTCATAGTTTGTAATCAAGTTTTCAAAACAACAGAATTTTTTCAAGGCGTGAAATGAAACCTTTTTTTAACAAACCATACTACAACAATGCTTGAAATGGCTTTAGGCATAATTAGTGAATAGATCTTAATAGCTAAGTACTACTAGACCTTTCTCTTCCTCATCTCCTTCCATTATTTACTCTTACAGCTGCATTACATACCCTGATTGGGAATGCCATAATCCCAATGGCTCCGGACTAAAATAATGCGGTTTTCACATAAAATGCGAATAAAATATTAGAATAGCCAGGCACTTTCCAACCTTCCCCTTCCCTCTATCTTTTCCCCATTTTCATTGTTTTCAGCCTCACAACGTAGTCGCCTGACCATTTATCTTTCTGAATTTTCTTTCCCTCTGAATAAAAATCTCTTCCCATGATTTTCGAAGTCACTTTAAAATAATGCAAGTAACTCATTGGGGAGCGGTGAAGCTATGGAAAGAGGGGTGTTTTATGGTTGATCATTCCTGGAAACGTAAATCCGATATTCTGGAGTAGCGATGGGCAATAGCGAGATATCCATTTCGAAACAAAGCTTTCAATTTTCTTCGAAACAATAATTCAGAATACTTCGATGGTGATTTTCCCGCAACATATTGTTTTATAACTAATTAAGAATCACGCCATAAAAACAATCCGAGTGTTTTTTCTAAATGATCTCAGAATTATTTTTTTTCATTGTGAAAAATGATTTTTTCGGTTAATGAAGGATTATCTAAACTTTATTCAGTATATTTTAAAACTTTTTAATAATTTATTCAAATCAGCGGATTTTTTTTTTAAATGTTTTTTTTTTAACTATGAAAAGGGATTTTTACTAAAGTTTAATTAGCCGCATAAATTTTTAATACATCTGTCAGTAATAATGGACGTAGTTATGCAGAAAGCATCTAATCCCAAAAAGATGAAACCGATAAAAATGCGTTTGAAAATATGACAGTAAAAAAAAATAATATGCGTAATCGGCATTTGTAAAGTGAATTTCAGTGTTTTTTTTCTTTGTGAGAATTATTATAAATAGTTTATTTATGTTACAATGCATTTATTTCCTACGTAACCCTACATTTTAATGTTCTTAAATAAAGTTTTTATTTTTTAGCGAAAAATTGAATTACCAAAAATCTATTCCATTTGAAACATTGAGGTTTTCAGCAGACAAAAATCTTGTATTTATCTATAGAAAAACTTTGGAAAATTAAGGGTTGGACGCTTTCTGCATTACTATGTCCTACAGTCAAATAACGCAAAGGATATCGACTTAAATATTCAAAAACGGACTTGATTAAAGAGTTTAAAATCGCAAACATAAATTAAATATTATTTTCCTACTTTGTTAAAACAACGTGCTTTAGCCAAAAAACGTCAAATTTTTATCGGTTATAAAATTTCCATCTTTAAAAAATGATCTCCTTTTGTCACGCAAAAAACAAATTTTTCATGTGGCGAAGGCACGAACTAAAATCACGTCTTTGTTTATTATTTTTGTCGGTAGCTGAGTGGACAAATGCGTCGGATTCCCATTCGGACGTCATGGTTTCAATTCCTCTGCTGGCTAATCCTCCATCATTATGATGCCAGTGGAAGTTTTTCAAATACTATCCGGTTATCTGTAACCCGAGAAAGTTTTTTTTTTTTAAGAAAGAAAAATATAATAAAAGTTACAATTCTTTATTAAAAATGCGTGCAAGAGGCTCATTAAACCATTCTGTACAATATGTGTATTAATATTATTTCGGAAAGAATTTTAAGTTTAAATAAACGCTGACCCTTTATCTATAAAATCGAGCAAGGATAACAGTTATTTTATACTACAAATATTTAACAGAAATTATGCGGATAAGTTATAATATTCGCTTGCTAATATAATCAAAAATGCTCGCGCGAATGGATAAAATCTAAAAGCTTTTCATGTTTTACAATAAGTAATGACTTTGGCCTCCAAATAATAATGGTGGTAATCGTGCTTTAAGTCTAGATATTAAAGTGGTTTATGGCAGTGTTAAGTGAAGAGCTATTGTATTAGATTTCGTAATACACTATCCTAAAACTTAGTAGTTTTCATGGATATGCGAAGGATTTCTTATCAAGGGTGTAATAAGGATTTGATGTACTAAGATTTTTTTGGATTTTTTTAAATATGAGGCTTCTAAGGTGGTTGCTCAGAGCAATAATATACAGGAGGGATAGCTTTGCGATGCAGTGTAGTCAGGATTGTTGATTTTTTCCTGACTCGGGTGTGGCTAGGGTTTTCATGGACACACCTTTTTACATCCGTTCATAGCACATATCGACATAATATTTTTGTTTATTTGTATCACCACTTTTACACAGTATTTTTATCAACAAAAATATAGGATACAACCTCAAAAACCGTTTTATTATGTCGCATAAGAAAACATGCTTACACACCTAAAAGTGGTGCGATATTATGTGACAACGTGTTTTGTCTCTTTCTCTCTCACGGATCACGACGTAAATACCCGGAGAAAGTGATGTATCGCAAATTTGCGGAACTGCATCCGTACCAGTCGTGTAAATTTCAATCCCGGTAAAATAGAATAGTTTTTACATCAATCTTTTCCTGAATCACAAATAAAAATATTTAGATTTTTTACAATGCCACTTTTGTGACTTATCAACCCTCGGATGCTTAACAAGTCTAGAAAATAAGAAAAAACTCTAGCAAAAATTATCATAGAAATTAATTTATTTATATACTTAACAGACTGTTGTCCAATTACAAAAACAAAAATACAAAACACGAAATGGGAAAAGAGTAACAGAGAAAGAATAGCACAAACATAATATTTTAATGAAGCAATGATAAAAATAAGACAAATGCACATTAGTCAGAACATTCAAGTCAAAGCAAAAAAAATGTTCTAGTGTTTTATAATTATGTAACGAAGCCCAAAATAATAAACTGCAGGTTATACAAAATAGGGAGATGAGGACGATTTTGAAATGTAATATTTTTACTAGAGTTCAAATAATGTTACGAAATTTAAATATGATGACACCTAAACAACATATAATACATAATACTTTAACGATGATTTACTAGCTTAAAAATAACATGCTCCCTAAATATCTGCAAAATAATATTATACATAATGTAAATATTCACAATTATCCTACGAGAAGTTGTCATGATTTTAGGCTTCCCAAAACGAATCTTGTGTGTACTCAAAACAGCGTGTTTTATAAAGGCCAAAAACTTTTTAATTGTCTTCCAAATGCCTTAAAAGAAGCCTCAAGCCTTGCCACTTTTTGGAGGATTTGTGCTGAATATGTAAAAAAAAACCTATGATTATATGCTTTGTTCTATAATTGTGAAATACAAAAATGTTTTTTTGTTACTAGATGTGTGAAAAAAATATTTGCATACATCTAAATTAATATACAAAAACAAACAAACAAAGCCAAGGCCAAGAAAATACTTGAAAACACCGTATTTAAATTTAAATATTAAAATATTATCATTTGAGGAATTTTGCACTTGTAGCTGGTTTTGGTGCGATTGAGATATTGGTGTTTTTATGAAGATCGTTCAATCAATCATGCTATTTTGTGATAGATTATAACACTCTTGAAAAAGCACTATAGATAATCAGAATCATAATACACTGGGAAAACTTAAATAAATAATTATGAAAGCTTCGTGTTGAAAGGCAATTTATTTGTTATTTTCGTGAAAACGCTGTTGATGGATTCATTATATATTCATTGTAAATGAGTCCGTTTTTGCTAAATATGGCTTTACCTATGGAGTTGTTTCAGTACTAATTAACTAAGTTACTAACCGAGAAGACAAAGATGTGGATGTGGCCTTCGACAAACATCTTCAAAGCGCTGCAAAAGTGCGGGACTTCAATTCAGAAACAATGACTGCAAAAACAAAACATGTGTTTTTCTTGCATGAATGTGAATCAATATAAGTAACTTGACGGCATCCATGGTCGAGTAGTAAGACGCTCGACTACCAAAGGTCGCGGGTTCAAACCCAGCGTGCGCAAATAACTTTTATGTAATTAATATGTGTCATAACACATTTAATTCAGATAAAATAATATAAAGTATATTTGCGGCACGTTCCAGAGTGGTAGATACTCTATAGCCAGGCTCGTACGGATGATTTTTGTCACGGCAACAGTTTCGTCACTATCTCCAAATGTATGGAGTGTAGTGACAGTGACAGTGACAGTGACAGTGACAGTGACAGTGACAGTGACAGTGACATTGACAGTGACAGTGACAGTGACAGTGACAGTGACAGTGACAGTGACAGTGACAGTGACAGTGACAGTGACAGTGACAGTGACAGTGACAGTGACAGTGACAGTGACAGTGACAGTGACGAAGTGACAGTGACAGTGACAGTGACAGTGACAGTGACAGTGACAGTGACAGTGACAGTGACAGTGACAGTGACAGTGACAGTGACAGTGACAGTGACAGTGACAGTGACAGTGAGTGACAGTGACAGTGACAGTGACAGTGACAGTGACAGTGACAGTGACAGTGACAGTGACAGTGACAGTGACAGTGACAGTGACAGTGACAGTGACAGTGACAGTGACAGTGACAGTGACAGTGACAGTGACAGTGACAGTGACAGTGACAGTGACAGTGACAGTGACAGTGACAGTGACAGTGACAGTGACAGTGACAGTGACAGTGACAGTGACAGTGACAGTGACAGTGACAGTGACAGTGACAGTGACAGTGACAGTGACAGTGACACAGTGACAGTGACAGTGACAGTGACAGTGACAGTGACAGTGACAGTGACAGTGACAGTGACAGTGACAGTGACAGTGACAGTGACAGTGACAGTGACAGTGACAGTGACAGTGACAGTGACAGTGACAGTGACAGTGACAGTGACAGTGACAGTGACAGTGACAGTGACAGTGACAGTGACAGTGACAGTGACAGTGACTTCAGCCTCACAACATAACCTTAATTGGGGTTGGCATAGTCTCACTGGCTTTAGACGGTTGCTAGCAGTTGGGACTCTTGTGCGGTATTCACTTTAAAAACATTATTAAAAAAAAACTACCCGGTTTGGCTCGAGTTTCAGAAACATTCAATTCATATCTGTTTTATTATTAAATAAACAAGTTAGCGACCCTTATTGTATATTTATTCAAACGATAAATTCTTATTTAGCTCGACCTACAATTTTGTTTGAAATTTTTTTATCGCTATCTCGTAAAGTTTCTGCTTTATAGTCAACGTGATGTAATAAATGTACGCCTTTCCTAGATATATAGGTCGATTTTATTTGGACGCTTTGATGAAATATCTAGGACAATGAGTCCGTTAAAAGGAGACAAGGTCAATTTTAATGGATTTTAAATGGACTGTGAAAATATAATATTAATAAAACGTCTAAACAACTAATAATATTTTTTTTTAGAAGTGAGATTTCTCAGAATAATGCTCTCATTTTAGTAAAATAGTGGGTATTTATAATTTTTGCGTTTATTTAGATAAACTTTATTTCAATAAATGATCGGTTAGTAACCGAGTTAACAAATGCGTCGGGTTCATACCCAGGCGTAGTGGGTTTGATACTTCTGCTTGCTAAGACCTTTATGATTGTACAAAGAATATTATACACTTATTATTATGATAGGAGCAATGACGTTACATATATTTATATAAAGACACGTTTTAGCGCTCTCAAAGTGGCAACCAATAATCACGCTAGTTGGTGTGATCGGTGTTTAAGCTGATTTAGTACTAAGCGGTCACGCGTCGCTTGAGGTCGTTTCAAGCAAGTATGGAACGCGGCTGTTTTGTTCATACACATATATTCTATGAATGTCTATCATTGTCATATATGACCGATATTTGAATGATGAATTTACTGGTAGCGTGTGTGTTTTGCTTGTCACATTTTGTGTTAATATTCTAAGGCT
The DNA here is from genome assembly GCA_022651775.1 of Drusus annulatus. Classification (NCBI taxonomy): domain Eukaryota; kingdom Metazoa; phylum Arthropoda; class Insecta; order Trichoptera; family Limnephilidae; genus Drusus; species Drusus annulatus. The sequence continues at coordinate 127,805 of JAGWCC010000977.1, read as the reverse complement.
ATAACGTGTCTATAAATGTAACGTCATTGGATAAGAGGTTTTAAAATTATGTCTGATTTTTGTAACCCGCTAATGTTTGTCCTAAAAATAAATTAGTTCTTAACATGTAACTAGTAGCCTCTATGGTGCCCCTGACCTCTTTTTATATCCACATCCACACTACTTTCTTCTGCCTGTATTTTAAATGTTTTCGAATTTTTTGATAAATTATACCCTTAGAGTACGTAGAGTGGTACCTATCCAAGGCAGTGTAGTCAGTTTTTGATGATTTTCGCCGAACGCGGCAGACCTGGGAGTGGCTAGGACTAGGGCTAGGGTATTTATACATCCATTAATAGCACATGTCGACACAATGTTTTTGTTTATTGCTATAACCACTTTTTCACAGTATTGTTATCAACAAAAAATAACATTTAACCTAAAAAACCGTTTAGTTGTGTCCAGCTCAGTCCCATTTCAAAACATGTGGGCAGAGTCCCCAGAGACGCGGGAGACCAAGATCATCTTTACAGTACATGAAAGCGGTGTGTTATTTTTGCTGTCTCTTTCTCTCTCATGGTGTACGACGTAAAAACGGGGTGGTTTATCGCAAGTTTGTATAGGTTGGCTAAAAAGAATTAGCTCTCCCTCCATACATTGTTACTCCAAGATTGTACCAGATTAAATACCCGGCTTCTCAAAGTTTCCTCACTGTTTTAATATCTTATGTTTTTTTTGAAACACGAAATCAATACTTTGGTGTCATGTTTTAATTTAGTACCGTAAGATAGATAGATCAAAGCCCCATATCTCACAACGTAAAACACTTTTCTAACTAAATACATTTATAATAACTAATAAGTTGGAACAATTTTACACACGTTAGACACAAAAAGTTCAGAGTTTTGATGGCTTCTTACTCAAATTTTCTGCTGTGTAGTAGCATATCAGAAGTTAACAAATTAAATAATGCGGATTTCCTTTCGCTTACTGCGCAGCTTTGTCGAAACTGTTGGGGAAGTAGACAATCCGTACAATGGTGATTGATGATTTTTTTCCGTCTGACCCGCCTTCAGACTCTACCATATTAAAACATAAATATAATACAGTTTTTTAAGTTCTGTTATTTGTGATAATTATTTTCGTGACAGATGTTTCGCCTTTGAAGCATTTTCATAACTAATCACAAAACTTTAAAATCATATACAATCTTGGAGTAAGAATACATATGGAGAGAGAGCTAAATATTTTAAATCAACATATACAAACTTACGATAAACCACTTTCTCCGTGTTTTTACGTTGTTAACCGTGAGAGAGAAAGAGACGAGACAGATTGTCACATAATATCGCACCACTTTCATGTATGAAAGCATATTTTCCGTCTCCCGCGTCTCCGGCGACTCCGCCCACTACGTTTTGTTATGCGACATAACACAACGGTTTTTGAGGTTATATCCTTTTTTTTGTTGATAACAATACTGTAAAAAAATGGTTATACAAATAAACGCTACATCATGTCGACATGTGCTGTGAATGGATGTAAAAAGGTACGTCCGTGAAAACCCTAGCCACGCCCGAGTCAAATCAACAATCCCGACTACACTGTTTCGCAAAGCTATCCTTCCTGGTATATTAGTGATCTAAGGTTACAAAACATATTCGTGAACGAGACCCGTAAATTTCCCTGTCCTTAAATGGAAAAATAAAGTTTTCATAATCGGACAATTAAAATAATGTTAAGTAATTTTGTTAAGGTTCTGCAAGCATTTTTCACAAAATAATCACGTTTTTTGCTAACCCCTTGAGGCTAACTATTTTTACCAATTTTATAAAATATTCCTGATGATTTTTACAACCCTAATGTATGGCAGTGAGGCATGGAACTGGCAGAGGAAGGGTGAAAGTAGACTGAATGCTGTGAATGCGAAATGAGATCCTTGAGACGAATGTGCGGTAAAACCATGTGTGACCGTATTAAAAATGTGGATATCCGGAAAAAATGCAAGGCTGATGTGAGCGTAATGAATAGGATCAAGAATGGGACGCTTAGATGGTTTGGGCATGTAGAGCGAATGAACGAAGAAAAGAGTGTGAAAAGAATACATGATGCGAAAGTTAATGGAAGAAGATGTCGAGGACGCCCGAGAAAAACAAATACTTGAATCGGGTCATGTGAAGAGTCAGAATAACAGAAGAATATGTATTTTTTTTTTATTTTTATATTAGTTACTTTGAACATTTAAGTTTACAAGTATCTAATTATTTCATTTTCTTTTTGACTAATAATATTTTAACTTAAGCACTACTTATTATTTTTGGTTTACATGCATTTTAAATAATTTTCACAGGCTTTTTTAAATTTATTGATAGGCATAATTTTGATGGTTTCCGGCAGCGCATTATACGATTTCATTCCTTTATATAGTAAGCTGTTTTGGGTGTTGGCTTTATTCTTTTCTGGTAGTCTAATTTCTTTGCATGCCCTTGTGTTATACTTGTGAATATCAACATTGTAGATAATTTTGTCAGAAAAATACTCTGGTAACAAGTTGTTCTTCATTTTATGTATAAACATCAATGTGTTCAATGTCAGCATCTGTTTAACTGTCAGCCAATTTAGTTCCTCTGACATTTTAGCTACTTTTGAGTATCTATTTCGCCCAAGTATAATTCTCATTGCTCTATTTTAGAGAATTTGAAACCTGTTTTGTTCTTTGTCGTTACACAAGAAAAGAATCGTTGAACAGTAATAAAAATGTGGAGCAATAATGGAGTTGTATATGGTAATTGCTGTTTTTCTGGAAATTTTTTGCCGAATTCTTCCCAAAAAAGAAATCTTCTTCCCAATTTTCTTCTGTGTGTACTCAGCATGTTTGCTAAAGGTTAGTTTTGCATCCAATATAACTCCTAAGTATTTCATTTCACTTACATTTTCAATAATGTCACCATCAATTTTAATGTTCCTTTTACTGCATGTTTTCTTAAATCCAATTATCATGTATGAGACGATTTATGAATGTGAATGAAGCAAGGAGTGTGTGCCAAGACAGAGTTATATGGCGGTCCGTCCTCTCTGCCTACCCCTGCGGGGAAACGGCGTGATGGTTAGATTAATTTGTTTTTGTTTTTAAATATTCCATAGTAAATATTTATACATATATATTTTTTTTTTATTCAAAAGAAAAAACAAAAGTTCTCGGGTTACGAATAACCTGACAATATTTGAAAAACTCCTACCGCCATCATAGAAGCGAAAGATGTTGCTTGTGTGATGATGGAGGACTTAGCCAACAGAGGAATTGAACGCGCGACGCTCGGGTGGGAATCCGACGCGTTTGTCCACTCAGCTACCGACCGGTCAATTTATAATTTATAATTTGACTCAAATAATACCACCTTGTCATGCGTTAGGTGAAATTTAAAAAATCACACCCTTGTTTCGCACATAATAATTACGATGGCACGGTCGTTCGTTCAAATATGTTGGCGTGCTTTTTAAAACATATATTTTTGAACCACGCGAGCTGTCAGTTAGCTGGAAAACAAGTGCACGCGACCGTTTTCCGACCCCAAACAAAGAAATAGAATAAACATTCCATCTGACGAGGGTAGAGATGGAAGATAGCGCCGTGGCAATACTCGCAACACTTCTGGCTTCTGGAATATACTATGCTTCGTTGAATACCCACTTGAAGAACATGATTACATGACGAAATTACACAGGCGGATATTTTACTACCAAAATTTCACCACCAAAATTACATTGATATAAAAGGTTGTTGTTGGAACAGTCTTTTAATGTTTGAAAAAAATAAATAAATAGACTTTTTTGTCACATATTTCTGTTTCTTTTGTTGCGTGTAACGTTTTTAATTGGTTTATGTTACATGTGTATTTTTTATTTTTATAAAAATTATCACCTGGGGAAAATCACGAAATGTAACTTAACTTGTAATGTAAACTGATACATCGATCAAAAATTAAATATCTGACATTTAAATTAATCATTTTTCTGTGATACATTTTGTATGGTACCGCAACGCTTTCAAACAAAGGTTGAATATCAAAATAATTCAAACATAGTCCTTGCCCTCGTGATTTTCTTAAACTTAATGGCTTCAAACTTTAAATAAACTTTTTATATTTTCGTAGAACATCTTAGATGTTTAGATAACCACGGATTTCAGAATTCGCCAATCATCCCGTTGAAAATATCATACCTTCAATAAAAGCACCGGTGATCATATTCTTCATAAAAATGGTCATGACAACTGATTAGATAATTTAGAAGCAATATAAATAAAGAAAGGCACCGAAATTAATGGTCATATTCTTAAAAATCAGTTAAATTTGCCCAGTAGTCCAATATTAGATATATTTCCTTTTATCACCTTCTCAGTTGACGTTTTGCCACTTTAATTTCATATTTTCTGTCTCTTTCTCACTGTTCCTTTGTTATAATTCAAAATTTAACTCTAGTTTTTGTTCTCTTGTTTTATTTTATATTGTGTTTTTTACCTCTGTTTGTTTTTCTAACCACACAATTTGTATTTTTTGTTTAGTTTAATTTTATACCCTGATGAGGCTAAGTAAAACTAATCGGTCATAAAAAGGAATATATATATATATATATATATAAATATATATATGTGGTCTTATACATTTAATTTTTATTTTTTTATTAATAAAATAACCTTTTCAAAGCTTTAACGCTTCATCGTAATATTCTTTTTTGAAAAAATATTCACAATTTTCAAAGAATATGAAAATAGAAATAGACACAGAGAGTAAAAATGTAATTATGTTGTGACCGAGATTCGAACTTGGGACCTCTACTTTATCCAAGAGCACCTTACTAACTATTAACTTTTACTAATCATCTAAACGAATTCATTCCCTGTCATGTTTCAAAACCTCATACTTTGTGAAGGCTTTTAATTTTCTTTTTTCATCGCTCATTTTTCCGATAATTGGCATCATTCTTTATAATCGTCTTTACTTAAAAGGTTTTCTTGGAATATTCGTTTAATTTAACCATTGATAATTTCAGGGTGGTAGATACTATAAAATCTAATCTAACCTGAAATTATTATACTTCAGCCGTGTTTGTTTATATGTGAATCCCCCACCAGAGTCCCAAATGCTCCCGACCATCTGAAGCCAGTTGGACAATGGTATCATCCAATTAGGGTTAGTTATGAGGCTGAAAGTAATGAGGAGGGGAATGAAATTGGGGAAGAAGAAGGTTAGGAATCTCCTGGCTATTCAGATCTGGTCACCAAACATAGCTAAAGCCATTTAAAGCAGCGTTTCGATTCTAAATGGTGGTCTATCACTTTGATGATGATATTCTGTGATGATGAGTATGTACCAATCTGTTTTTTTGGCCTGATCTGAATATTCAGGTAATTCCAAACCTTCCTCTTTCCCAGCTCCGTTCCCCTTGCTCCTGACAGCCTCACAAAACACTCGAATTGGGGATGTCATACTCCAACCAGTAAGTAGCTGAGTACTCAGGCGTCGTGGGTTCGATTCCTCTGCTAGCTAATAATAATAATAATATTTGGATTATTTGTATAGCGCCCTTTTTGTGAAAAATCATCTCAAGGGCGCTGTACAAGTCTTAATTTCTACTTAATATTAATTTTAAGTTTATATATATATACAGCAACAAACTTACCTGGCAGGTCACTTCTGACAGGACACAATCACCATATCATAATAACCTAATATTTAACTGATTTTAAAATGTATTTTTTCTTTATTTTTAGGGCATGAAAGCAAATTTAAAATATAGTATATCAGAGGTATTTTTTTAATTTTTCGTAATAAGGGACAGATAATTATGAAAATCTTCTAATGAATTTAAGGGATGAGAGTCTGGAAAGTTTAATTGGTTTGAACAGAAATTCTATTAGGCTTGTTACATCTTGATTATGGATATGATTTTCTGAAAAAATGGGTTTTGAGTTTGGCTCTGAACTCCATCCTTCCTCCATCAGTCCTCCATCATTGCACAAACAACATCTTCCACTTATTATAATGACAGTAGAAATATTTCAAATATTGCCAGGTTATTCGTAACCCAGGAATGTTAGCGTTTCTTTAAAAAAAATACTGAAAAAACGTCTCCCAGTAGTTAAGACGCTTGTATGCTATCCACGTTAAAATAAAATATTTTAAAATCCTATTTGTAGCTGAGACATGATATAAAAGTTTAAAAGGTGAACCGAAAAGTTTATTTATTTAAAGTGACGGCATGACACAATTGCGGACGGCAGAGGGTTTGTTTATATATTAACACTTCGCAATAGTCCAATTCACTGGATAATTTAGATTACACCCCAAATTTTAACCCTTTACTAGGCCGAGAGACTTAGGTTAAGGCTTTTTAGGGTTTTCCGCAAACTGGATAAGGATGGTAGAACCTGAGTTTGTTATCCTGTTTTAACTGTGACATGCACAAGGGATTTTCCGATTTAGTTAATGAATATTGAAAAATCTAACGAAAGCAATGTTTCAATTTTTTTAAGTTTTTAAAAGTGAATACTTCACAAGAGTCCCAACTGCAAACCAACCGTTCACGGGTCTAGAACAAATGGGACGATAATATCCATCTTACATATGGTAAATATCACTAAATTAACTGGTTTAATATTAAATCGGCTTCCCTTTACCGCATATTTTTTTTAATCCTTCCAGAAAGAAATATATTTATTAAGAAATGTTTTTATGAATCATTTAAAAAAATTTTTTTTTTTAAGAATTGCAAAATATTTACTATAAATGTTTTGATTCATTTCATATTTGACTCAACATGCAATATGTCAAATAAATACAATATTTCCAAATTTGTCACACAATGCATTAAAGGTATACCAACCACACCAAGGAGTAGAATTTTTTTCTCTTAATATTTATTATTACTTCTAAAATATTACAAAATAATTCACACACTGAGCAATCACAACCACGCTCGTTCACAAAATGGCCGAAATGACAACTTACTGACGCGACTGTAGTTACTAAAAAAACTCGTAACTGGCAGCACTGTTCGATTTATGATAATGCAGAGCTCACAGTAAGGGATTAGCTGAAAATAAAATACATAAATAATCCACATAGTCCTTTATGATGATAACGTTCTTATGTTCCAAATTTGGAACAGTGTTCGGTAAAGGGTTAATAATTTCATATCTAGTAAGTTGAATAATAAAAAATATTTTATTTTTTCGTAGAAAGCAATCATTTTGTGGTTTGACGTATTTAACGAAATGAAAAATGTCCTTTTTTTCTTTTTAATCACCTTTTCAGTTGATATTTTGTCTCTTTCATTTCATATAATCTGTCACTTTTTATCTGTTTCTTGGTTACAATTTAAATGTTATTCTATTGTTTTCTCATTGTTCTGTTATTTCATTTTATATTATCCCTCTGTACGTATATATAACCGCACACTTTGTATTTGTTTTTTAATTTAATTTTGTACCCTGATGATGCCAAGGCTAAGCATAACCGGTCAGTCTTAAAAAAAATAAAATAATATCCGTGGTCTTCTGCAAAGTAATGTTTACATTTCTTTAAAAATTAAATTATTTTCAAAACATTTGATAGTGTTGCATTCTTGTCCTTTTTGTGCAAATCAAATGTAGTGTTTCTTCCTTTTCATAGAATATAATACCGTACGTTGAATTTTATGACTGTCGAAATAAATGTGAACCTAAACATAATAGCTTTATCCTTCTAGAATAATCACTTTCCACTTATAGATGACAAATAATTTTTTGATGAAAAAAGTGGATTTTTGAGATGCCGCACTCAGTGCGGAGCGCGCCCAGTCATGTGACTCACAACAGCGCGCCCGGCAGTAGTTTAAGTGACAAAAAAACAAAATGAAGTGTTGTTTTTTTAAATAAAATGGTTCAAAAATAAAAACACTCAACATGAAAAGGGAATATTCAAGCTTGTTACCTCATATGATCATAATCGTTGATCTGAGAAAAATTATGGCGATTTTGTTTTACTTTACTCAAAAAGGGCCTTTTTTCCTACAAATCACTTACGACATCCATATTCATTTTTTTGTGTAGATATTTTTTTTTATATTTAAACTGTGTGGGGCAGAGTGTTTTGCGTTTTTTATATATTTTTTCATGACTACCTTCATACTTCGTGCCAACATCGCTTACAGATTCAAAATCCATGGAAATAGACCCTCTCGTTGTATTCTTATGAAGCTTTTGGCAAAAGCGTCAGAGTCTAATCCTAGAATTACAAAAGCTTTAATACCCCGCGACAATATTTTGTTAAGTTCCCAGATTTTCATTGCAAACAGCAAAGTAAAAAATATATATAACAATGAAACGTTCGAGTTTTTTTTTAGATCAAGTTTCCAGAATTTCCTCTAATAAATGAAAGTACTCTCAGTTTATATCTCGTTGCAAAGCTTTGCTTTGTTTGGAGAAGTGGGTTTTAATTGTGTTCTGGACAAATGTGGTACGATAGAAAAAAGATTAACTTTTTCAGGCAAAGCTGGTGAATTTTAACCGGTAGTGGGTCTTGACGGTAAACTGGTGACTAGCGATGTGATGGTGCAGTTTTTATTTAAATTACTAACTGGCGATAATTTTCTCTCAAAATAATGCGCAATTGAATATTACCCACACAGGCGCATCGCCTTTTCTGGGTTGTCACATCCAGTTTTTGCATTCAGCCTCCCTGTAACGTCTATGAATGTCTTTTTAACAAATTTAAAAGTATTAAGTTCAACGAACTATTAACAATCACCCCGTCTCTCCGGAGCTGTAGGCAGAGAGGATGGAGTGCAACACAACTCTGTTTAGCACACACCCCTCGGTTCGTCCACATTCATATATGCTTCTCTGTTATTATTTTTTTCGGTTATCTCTTGACGTGACCCGAGACGAGTTTTTTTTATTTTTTTATTAAAAAAAGACAAACATTCCCGGGTTACGACTTACCTGACAATATTTGAAAAACTCATGATGCCATCATAATAAGCGGAAAATGTTGCTTGTGCAATGATGAAAGAATTAGCTAGCTGAGGAATACAACTCATGATGCCCGGATGGGAATCTGACGCGTTTGTCTACTCGGCTACTAACCGGTTTGATTTGATTCACTTAATCGTACCATGTCTTCATTGGGCGTCTCTGCTTTCTTCTACTATTCACTTTTGCATCACATATCTTCTTGGCACTCATTTCTGCGTTTACTGCTCAACATATTCAAACCATCTTAGTGTAACTTTCATCTTCTTTGTTTTTTTTTTAAATATGAATACCGTACAAGAGTTACAACTGCCCAAAGCCAGTGGGACTATTTCAACTCCAATTGAGAGTATGTTGTAAAGTTTATGAGAGTGGGGAGGGAATTGATATGGAGAATAGAAACGTTAGAAAGTGCCGAGCTAATAAAATCTGGTCAACAAACACGGCTAAACGATCTGAATGGTGGTCTTTCCCCAGGGCTATGCTGAGAGGATGCAGCACTCTGTAAGCCATCGCAAGTATACTATATATAATTTTAATTATTTTTTCGTAATGTTAAATATCAATCGAATAATATTTATTTTCGCTCTGTATTCGTAACCGAGGAACCGCTCGGCCACAGAGGTCATCACACACTCCCATCAACCTAGTATCATTATATATACGGAAAATTTCAACATTATCGACACTAATGGTAGATTCACACCAACGTCCGGATCCGCTCAGTGACGATATTGTTCCGCATGAGAGCTTATTGATATGGTATGAATATCAATCAAGAGTATGTGCCAAGACAAAGTTGTGTGGCAGTATATGCTTCTGCCCACCCTTGTGATATTCAACTACTTAGTTAGTTAAATAATTATTTTGAATTTTAAAATTTTTTTTTTATTAAAAACCATTTTTTTATCACTAAATAATATTTTTATTAATTATTAAAAATATTATTTAGTGATAAAAAAATGGTTTAAAAAAAAATCTGCGATCTAAGTATTTTTACACTTCAAAATATTTATTTAACTAACTAAGTAGTTAAATATCACAAGGGTGGGCAGAAGGATATACTGCCACACAACTTTATCTTGGCACATACTCCTTGACTGATATTTATATCATATCAATAAGCTCTCATGCGGAACAATAACGTCACTTAACGGATGCGGACGTTGATGTGAATCAGCTTTAATCCATCGATTTGTATTGCCGCAGTGGAATACAAAACGAAAAATCATTATTTTTTAAGATATTTTCAAATACAATATGTTCCGCTTAAACAACCTTATCTTTCCTTCGTAACTGTAACGAAATTGTCACAAATATTGTCACAAACATCCTTACACAGACTGTCACTATCAGCTTTAAATTACAGTGAGAAGCAACACCGCACATAATATGCAAAGGGTGGAAAATAATATTGTCTAAAGAAAAATATTACAATGTAATTCAACACACGGTAATATATATATTTTTTTTATATACAGTATCACTTTGTGGTTTGACATATTTAAAGAAATTAAAAAATAACTTTGTATTAGACCACGGATATTTTTTTTTGACCGACCGGTTTCGCTTAGCCCACGCATCATCAGGGTAAAAAATTAAACTAAACAATTGAAGTTTTGTCTCTTTCAATCAATTTTATCTGTATGTTTCTCTGTATGTTCCTTTGTTATAATTTAAATGTTACTCTATTCTTTTCTCATTGTTTTGTTATTTTATTTTATATTTTGTTCTCCCTTTGTATGTATATATAACCGCACACTTTGTATTTTTTGTTTAGTTTATTGTTGTACCCTGATGATGCTTAGGCTAAGCGACACTGGTCGGCCATAAAAATTAAAATAGTATCCGAGGTCTTATATAAAGTTATTTTTAATTTATTTAAATACATATATTTTTTTTGCGGATATCTTTTTTTCCGAGAAAGTATTTTTGACGTGAAAGTATTAAACCGAAAACCGGTTATTTATTTGTAAGTTTAGAAAGCTTTTTTCACGTTTATAGGCGCCAAGTCTTCTCCGTGTTTTTATCTGTATGAATGAGAGTAATTTTGATTTACTCTGAAGAGGTATACCGATGCTAGTGTGTTGTGTTCATGTCTGAGTTCCTGAAGTAAGGTCATATTTTCCTTAGTTCGGGTGAAATTGATCGGTTTCAAATATCTAAATTCTTTCTTGAACAAACAATCAATTGCACTAGCCTGTCTGAGCCCTAGGAGAAGATAGGTATTGCATAATTTTGCGATGTTAATTTTCTTTAATATCGGCGTAGATCACATTTCTATTGATTACCTGTTCAGTGCTGAAATGGAATCTGCCAAGTCATTGTAATTATCTTCTGTGTTTGTCGCCTTATCATATATTTTTTTCACATATATGTGTTCAGCTTAAATGACAGCATTATTATTTTACACCCTCTTTTCAGGATGGAAATGGAAATGTTTTTAGTTTGATTTTTGTGACCTTGTAAAAGGGCCTTATCTGAAGTATAAAAAGTTTCATACGACTGTTTCCTGATAATACACTGATTAACATAATTGAAGATAATTACGAAGAATCAATAAATATTTTAAATAATTAGCTGGATAATGTATCAAGATAACATAAAATGAATAAATTTAAGCTGAGTACAAAAAAAAAATGTATGATAATTGTATATAACATGCAATAAAAGCAAAATTAAAAATGATGGTAAAATTATTGAAATTTAAGTAATATGAAATGCTTAGGAATTATATTAGATGCAAAATTAACCTTTAACAAGTACACCGAGTATACACAAAATAAAATTGGGAAGAAGATCTCTTTTTTGGCAAGAATTTGTCAAAAATATTACAGATAAACCACAATTACAATATACAACTCCATTATTGCTCCACATTTTTTTTCTGTTCAACGATTCTTTTTTACTATAACGACAGAGAACAAATAGGTTTTCAAATTTTCCAAAATAGAGCAATGAGAATTATACTTAGGCGAAATAGATACACAAAAGTAGCCAAAATGTCAGAGGAACTAATTTGGCTAATAATAAAACAGATACTAAAAGAAAATTTTTTTTTTACATAAAATGAAGAACAACTTGTTACCAAAATATTTTTCTGACGAAATTATCTACAATATTGATATTCACAAATATAATTCAAGGGCATGCAAGGAAATTAGACTACCAGAAAAGAATAAAGCTAACACACAAACAAGCTAACTATTTAAAGGAAGGAAAAGCCTTTCAAAAAATTCAAAACAGCCTTTAAAAACTATTTAAAATGCACAAAAATCAAAACAATAAGTAGTATTCGAGTATATGTTAAAATATTATAAATTCAAAAAGAAAATGAAATAATTAACTACTTGTATGTACAAAGTGACCAATATAAAATAAATATTATAAAACAATTTTGAACCAGATGACGTCAAAATCGCTGCCAATTTCTTAACACCGAAAAATGCTTTCTAACTACCCTTTTTCCCCTGTCGTTCTGTACTCTTCCTCTTCAACCTTAATGCTGGATTTCAAATTGATAATTTGTTAGGTTAGGTTCACGTTTTTAATCCAGTTCCTACGTTATCCAACCATTTCACTTAATTCGATTTCCGTATTCAACAACACTGTGTTCGAAACAATTAACAATCAAAACAGAAGATAGTTATGTGAAAAAACGTGTTTCGTGATGCTTGTTGGTGTCTCGCTTGATCGTCGGTTTTTTGTCGTTTTTCAAATAATATTAAATTAAGTGTGGTGTTTTCTTTCGATTCATTGTATGTAAGAAGAATCAAAAACTTCCACTTCAACTACATCGGTGAGTGAATGGTTTCCCATTTTCTCTTCATCCCAATAATCTATCAACATCCATAATTAGACACTTCCATCGATTAGTATAGTTTATTGTTTCATAGTCCACTATTTTCCGAATTCATCTGAAGCTGAAAACACATTTGGTCTTTTATCGTAGCTTCAGATCCAACACTCGACGTTTCCAAAATTGGTGACTGTCATAGTTTCAGTGACTCTGGGCAATCGAGAATTTTATTGGTAATCACATTAAAAAATCAAATTTTTTTCAAATAAAAACATCCAGACTCAAAAACATACATACGAGTACATCAAAATTAAGCGTTCTTACTGAATTGACGTAGAAAAATTCAATACACACAACATTTTTAATAAAGTTACCGAAGCACGTTCTAGTTTACCGGAATATACCCATATATGACAGTATATGTTTATGACAGAAAAACATAAAACGTTTTTATCAAAATGCATAAAAAATACGTTTTCCATAGCACACACTAAATTGTGTTCAAGTCAAAACATGAAAATGGAAACAATTAGTTTTATAATATTTCGGTGAAGAGTCAAAGCAAATTATCATTCCGACTTAATTAAAATTTTCCAGCGACTATAAAAAAGAGTCTGGCTAATGATATTAATACGAAAAACTGCTGCGAAAATCAACACAGACTGTATTTTATGTTTTTGGATTTGAATAAGACAATAATAATTAAACGTTATAAGAAGGTTGGCAGTTCACAACGGAGTGATTATACAAACCCTAACGTATGGCAGTAAGGCATGGAACTAGCAGAGGAAGGATGAGAGCAAACAGAATGCTGTAAAAATGGATCCCTGAGGCGTTTGTGATGTAAAATTGTGGATATCCGGAAAAAATGCAAGACTTACTTTTGATGAGCATTTTAACTTCCTATATTTGGCAAATATTGAGATATATATTAATATATACATGGCCTTGTCAAAAGAAATGGTGAATTTTGAATTTTCGTGAGCTGTGTACATTCGATTATCGATTTTTTTGTTGTTGTTATGTTGGTACACATATGTTAATCACATGTTAGCATTATCAGCCATTTTGGATTAGTGGTTTGTTTTTGACAACTGGAAAGGTTAGTCACGTTTTTGTGTGTTCTTCGATTTTTTACTTTTGAAAAAAATGGATCAAAGAATAAAAGCCATGATTTGTTTTTCCACAACTCCAGGACACTCATCGTCATTAACATCTTCTCGGCCTTCTGTAAAGCGCTTGTACCACTTATAAACCCATTTCAGAAGGCCGAGAATATGTTAATGACAATGAGCGTCCTGGAGTTGTGGAAAAACAAATCATGGATTTTATTCTTTGATCCATTTTTTTTCAAAAGTAAAAAATCGAAGAACACACGAAAACGTGACTAACCTTTCCAGTTGTCAAAAACAAACCACTAATCCAAAATGGCTGATAATGCTAACAAATGATAAATATACCATATGTGTACCAACATAACAACAACAAAAAAAAATCGATAATCGAATATACACAGCCCGCGAAAATTCAAAATTCACCTTTCTTTTAACAAACCTCGTTTATATATATATATTTTTTTTTTCATAGTCATATTCTTAATAACAGTTAAATTTGTTCAGTAGTCCAAAATTAGGTATATTTCCCGTTAACTCATAAGGGTTCTCATTATTCTTTTATCACCTTCTCAGTTGACGTTTCGCCTCTTTCATTTCATATTATCTGTCTTTTTCTCTCTGTTCCTGTTATAATTTAGTTGTTATTATTTTGTTTTCTCACTGTTCTCTTATTTTATTTTATATTGTGTTCTCCCTCTGTATGTACGAGTTTATATAACCACACACTTTGTATTTTTTGTTCAATTTAAGTTTGTATCCTGTTGATGCTTAAGCAAAGCGAAACCGGTCGGTCATAAAAATTAAAGTAAAATCTGTGGTCTTGTACAAAGTTATTCATTTTTATCAAATATTGAAATGTTCAAAACGTTAAGTTTTATTATTAGCGAATAAAAATTAGAAATCGCAACATCTAAATCGTTTAAAAACCGTGTTTTCGTTAGGGTGGCACAACAGAATTTTCGATTTTAATGAGTTGCACTTGGAGTAAAAATATATATGACGAGAGAGATAAATATTTGTACTAGCGTTGGGAAAAACTTCAATGTTTTGTGAATGCTTCACGAATTGTTAGTTCTTTAAAATGAACCCTTCAAAGTGAACACTTCAATTGAAGTCGAACTCGAAAAAAGAGATTTGTATTTATCCATTTTTATGTTCATTTCTTTTAGGAACCGGTTCCGTAAAAAGCACGTACTAGTCGGTAGAGATTTGAAAACCAGAAAGAACTGGAACCGGTTCCTTGCCAAAATTAAAAAAAAACTAGTCGGTAGGGATTTGAAAACGAAAAAAACTGGAACTGTTTCCTCAACGAAAAGCACGTACTAGTCAATGAAGTAAATGAAATGAATAAAGACTAAAATGAACTACCAACTTCAATTGAAGTATTTGTTCAATGAAATGAAGTTATTGAAATGAATGAACGCTAAAATGAACTGCCGACTTCAATTGAAGTATTTGTTCAATGAACAATCAATGAAGTAGGAACTGTTCGCAAAAGAAGTAGTTCTTTCAAAGCGGTCACAACGCTAATTTGTACCCAACCTATACAAATTTACGATAATCCACTTTCTCCATGTTGTAAACCGTGAGAGAGAAAGATACAAGACAAGTTGTCACATAACATCGCACCACTTTTAGGTATGTAAGCATGCTATCCGTCTCCCGCATCTCCTGCGACAACACCCACTACGTTTTGAACTCAATGGTTTTTAAGGTTATAACCTATGTTTTGTTGATAACAATACTGAGAAAAAGTGATTATACAAATAAACAAAACATTATGTCGATATGTCCTATGAATTAATGTAAAAAGATGTGTCCATTTAAACCCTAGCCACTCCCGAGGCAGGAAACAAACAACAATCCTGACTACGCTGTTTTGCAAAGCTACCTCTCCTGGTATATTATTGCGTATTTTTTTAAATAATTTATAATATTTGGGTTATTCCTTACTGTCTTCTCGCAGTTAATATTAATTTTACTTATCGTCTTATCTTTTGTTAATGCCAAGTGATTGTATTACTTTGGAAAGAAAAACCGATGGAAATAAGTAGTGGGTGTGTCTGTCTGTCCGAAGATAACGTAATTTTTCTTCACTTCTGAAAAGCGTGGAAAAATATTTTTTCCAAGATAAAAATATTTCTGTGTTATTTACCACGCTGTAATAAATTATATTTTATTTTTTCCGCGGCATCTCTCCTTTCGACGAACCTAGAGTATTTTCGACGCCAAAGTATAATGCGGAATACGTCGCCATTCATGAGAATTGGTTGTTTGTGAGTCCAGAGAGCTTTTCTTCATGCTGTCGGACGTCAAGGCTTTTCCGTGTTGTTATTGCCATGAGTGGTAGTCAGTCTAGATTGCTCTGAAGAGATGAGCCGATAGAAGTGAGATGTAGGCGTGTCTGTGCTCCGTTAAGCAAGGTCGTTTTTTCTTTAAACCTACTAACTCACCATCACGTCGTTTCTCCGCAGGGGTAAGCTGAGAGGATGGACCGCCATACAACTCTATCTTGGAACACACTCCTTGCTTCATTCACATCCAAACATCGTCTCATACATACTCTCTTGTTATTCTAACTCTACACATGGCCTGATTCAAGTATTTGATTCACTTGATCGTGCCATGTCTTCCTCAAACGTCCCCGATTTCTTCTTTCATTCACCTCTGCATCATAAATTTTTTTCACACTGCTTTCTTCGTTCATTCGCTCTACATGCCCAAACCATCTAAGCGTCCCATTTCTTGATCCTACTCATTACGCTTACATCAGCCTTGAATTCTTTCCGGATATTCACATTTTAACACGGTCATACATGGCTTTACCGCACATACGTCTCAGGGATCTCATTTACACAGAATTTTGTCTACTTTCATTCTTCCTTTGCCAGTTCCATGCCTTACTGCCATACATCAGGGTTGGTATAAGCACTCCATTGTGAACTGCTATCTTAATCAGTAATATTGTGTAGTATTGTAAGTATCGCCCTGGTAAAAGACTACCATTGAGAACCATCTAAGCGTCCCTTTCTTGAACCTATTCATTACGCCTACATCAGCTTTGCATTCTTTCTGTATAACCACATTTTTAACACGGTCACACATGGTTTTACCGCACATACGCCTCAAGGATCTCATTTCCGTAGCATTCGGTCTACTCTCATCCTTCCTCTGCCAGTTTCATGCCTCACTGCCATACATCAGGGTTGGTATAAGCACTCCATTATAAACTGTGAGCTTCGCTTCTTTGGACATTTTTTCGTTTGCAACAACAGCGTTCAGTCCTCCATCAATGAAGTTTCCTGCACTTGCCCTTCTTTCAATATCCTTATCAGCCTTTTCATCTCTCTATAACACACTTCCTAAATACAAACGTATACAAATTTACGATAAATCACTTTCTGCGGGTTTTTACATTGTAAACCGTGAGAGAAAAAGAGACAGGACAAGTTCCACATAATATCGCACCACTTTTCGGTATGTAAGCATGTTTTCCGTCTCCCGCATCTCTGGCGAGTCCACCCATTATGTTTTCCTATGCGACATAACAGAACATAACTCAACGGTTTTTTTAGGTTATATCCTATATTTTTGTTGATAACAATACTGTGAAAAAGTGGTTACACAAATGAACAAAACATTATGTCGATATGTGCTATGGATGGATGTATAAATACCCTAGGCCTTGCCACGCCAAAGTAAGGAAAATATCAACAATCCTGACCACACATGCTATCCCTCCTAATATATTATTGCTCTCGACTATTTTGCACGCTGTTCTCGGTGATTTTTTTTTCTTAGTTGATCAAACATTTTCTAGTATCGAAAATCTCCTTTGAAAAGATCATCAATTTATTTTTTTCTGTCTGGAGCTTTGAAGTTGAAAAGTTCAATATGAAATTGAGACATGAGTTTTCTTTCAAATTAAAGATCACAGTGCTAGAGATTATCGCTTCAGTGGGTTCATCGCTCTTTTTAAGGGGGCTGGTTAGATTGCAAAGGGGCGAAAAACAGATTTGCGGGTCGGGTGGGCGGAATATTAATTTACAATCCCATTGAAATCATATTAGTAAGAGTCACAGCTTTCTTAAGTTTGATTGATTTCCATGAAAAGCGACACTTTACTCAAAATGCTCAAAATAAAGCTTTGACAAAACGGTCTAATCTCCCAAAAACGTCTGGCGCTGGTGAATATCGTCTCGCGCCAGCCGCTGCATGATAGTCGTTATTGTCATAATTAATTTTAGATATAATTAAATACGTTTTTGACGAACTCAACTATGATTTAAATAAAATGAGTGTATTTTCGTCTCTTTCCAGCATGGATGTTTCTCAGTATTGGCAAGTTAAAAGATCACTGAAATCACAAAGCTAGTGAGTACCCGGCATGTTTGACAATACCACTCAAAAGAAGATTTTTTGATGGTATTTTAATTCTGTTTATTGAAGTACTTTTGCATACACAATGTATTTTGTTTTCCTTTTTGGTGCATATATGAATTAATCATAAGGTTTTCTGACGTGAGCAGGCCACATACAGATGTCTATGTGAGAAGCACTGATTTTCATTCTACATACTTATAGAGATATGTCCTTTTGCTTTGTTGACGTTCTTTGCAAATACGAGTCGCACTAGAAACTGCAGACGTTTTAACTCGTTTGTCATTGTTTTGACAGAAAAATTAATGCCTGTTAACGAATATTATTATCACTTCACAAAAAAACATTGAATTGTTTTTTTTTTTTCATTCCAAATATTTATTTTCAAAAATATATATATACATACATGGAAATAAAAAAAAACGTTTTTAAGTGGGTACCTACTTGTGTTTTCCATTTTTTTAATAGCTTAACAAAATAACTTTCCTCTGTGGAATTATGTAATCTGTGGCTAACCAGAATGGTTTATCTATGGGCTAACCTCAATACAAGATGGGGGATTCAATATTTTTCATACTTATTTTAAAACGTTAAAGCAACATTCGTAAATATAGGATTTTATTCAAATTACTCTTTAAACCTTAACGTCACTTATAAGAACCATCTTTGCTATTTTCAACAAAATCAGTTTAAATCGAGGACACAAGACAGACAGTCAAACATATTTTTTTACATAGGGAGAAAAAGTAATTTAAAATTGTTTAGAGCTATTTTGTGACATTCCGCCTCGTGTGCGTTTTCCTAAATGAAGCTGACTACCTCCGTGGTCAATCGATTAAGATCCTCGACTGCAAAATTTAAAAAAAAGTTTTTTAATTGGTAATATGCGGTTTTTCCTAAATACCAAAAACACATAAAAACGATAGCGTAAAAAAATTGAATTTATAATGCCAAAAGGAGTCGCCAGGAGTAGACGTCTCGTGGAAGCTTTGCGCCGTGGAGAAAATATATACCCTGGAAGGAACGAATTCAGACCGTTGAATTTGTTCTTACAATTTGAAGGAAATGTGTCAAAAGGAATTATCAGAATACGTGCGTGGCGCTGTAAGACGCAAACAAATATATAATTGTACTTTCTTACGTGTTCACTTCTCCGCGTGCGCTTTTTTACAGATACTATAATCATTTTGAAGGAAATATGTAGCAAGGATCAGAATAAGTTTATTGCAAGCATGCTGATGGAGGTTATGATCGCCCCTTCTTACACACGAGACAAAACCGAACGCACTGAAACAAATGAACTGACACGCAGACGCGCGTGTTTTTTATTAGGGTTATTACTAAAAGAAAAAAATCCCAGTATCTGGGGGAAAAACTTCTATTTGCATTTAGTATTTTCGGTAATATTCTTTTATCCGTTTTATGGATCTAATCTTCACATCATATAGCAGATTTTCAGACAAGTTCGGGCTTACGATGGAATATCGAAAGCCAATCCATTCTAAGTAACAATGTAAAATAAACTTTTGGTGAAATTGTTTACAAAATGCGATGAGGGTGACACATACGACCAAAATTATAACTATTTTAGCAAATCTTGATAATATCGTCAGCCTCTCCTACTCTTAAGCCGTGTTTCGTGACCAGATCCAAATAACTAAGTACTTCGTCACCCGCTTCTTCCCACTCCCTCCCCTCCCCATTCCTTCAGTTCACAACATGCGAACATACTCCAATATTGAGGATGCCATAGCGCAATAGACATAGGAAATTCGAAACTCTTGTGCGGTGATCAAATTAAAAAAAAACTACAATACCGTCGTGAGGGACCACTGAAAATAATAAAATTACCTTTTTATAGCGCTATTTTGTGACACCGTAGCTTAGCCTAATAACAATGAAATCGTATATTATTAAAATCGATTCTGGGGTGACCTTTTTGCATAACAATACTCCAACAATAACGTCGAAGTAGTTTCAACAGCCTCACAGCTTCAATCCCAAGAAACCCATAAACTAAAGATTTATAATATCCCCCAAAACTAAAGCCATGTGAATTATCATCCTTCGGCCTAAGAATAAATAAATTGCTTATAGTAAACTTGGGTAGGACAGACTCAGAAGAATAATAACTTAGTGGAGAAATGCGTAGATTTTCCACCCCCACCCAGGCGTCGTGGCTTCGATTCTTCTGCTAGTTTTAGTTTTTTTATATATTTTATTAAAGTGAATAACGCACAAGAGTCCCAACTGATCTCAACCATCTGGAGATAGTGGGACTATGGCATCCTTGATTTGGGTATGTTGTGAGACTGAAGGTAATGAAGAAGGGAAGGAGATGGGTAGGAGGAATGTTGATAAGTACTTGTATATTAAGATCTCGTCACCAAACACGGCTAAACCCATTTTTAAGCAACGTTTCGATTCTGAATGGTGATCTTTAAAATAATTGCAAATAAACTGCGTATTATTCTGGTTGAATTAAATCGCGATATTTGGATTCGTAGTCGAGAGTCTTACCATTTGACCATCCAGGCCGTCAGAAATGGGTTAAGCCGTGTTTGCTGACCAGATCTAAATAGTCAGGTACTTCGCAACCTTCCTCTTCCCCATCTCTTTCCCCTCTCTGCTACCTTCAGCCCCACAACAAACCGCAATTGGGGGTGCCATAGTCTCACTGGCTTTAGACGATTGGGAGCAGTTGGAACTCTTGTGCGGTATTAGCTATGAATAAATAAATATATATATGACTTTTCTATATCTATATCATTTATAAGATTGATATATATTAATCATATACGATACGCTACATCAATTACTTCCTTAAAACAGGCAACCTGCCTAAGAATGATTGGTTACCTCAAGAGAGATTTCTCTTAGAGTTAGAACAACTTCGTGGAATTGAATGTTTCAAATACCCAAACACGTCTGATTACAACTAAATTGGATTTGAAATGACAATTCGGTCTCCCTCAGCGGAAACAATCTTCCCAAAAAGCCTTCCATTGACATGCTTGGTGTAACCTCAAGTGACCAGCTGAGGCACGGGGGCTCCATCGAAGCAAGAGTTAAGTTAGCCTCTCAAAAGCTGGGCGTGCTGTACAGGTCTCGTAGATGATTTAATTGTTTCCAATATGAGTAAGTTTACATTTAAATTCATGTGATGTACAAACCATTATCCCACGTACAAATCTCCTTCTGGCAAGTGAAATATACAGGTAGCTAGTGTTTTATGTCCTTAAATAATCCTTAAATGCATTCAATACAGATTTGAAAGATGACTTACATAAGATGTTTTGACTCCTATACCCTAGGCCCCATGAAATTAATTTTTTGCTTAAGAAAAAAAATCGATACCTGAATGTTCGATTACTTTCACGAGAAGTAAGGATAAAAATAGCTTATTTGGGGCATATCAACACATAAAATGTTTCGACTCCTACACCCTACCCTAGACAAACAAATGAAATAGATTTTTGAAAAAAAATCGATACGTGTAACGCGACAAGGCGCGCGGCTCCGAATACTTTCTCGCTCCTGTCTAAAGCACTGTCCCTCTCTAGCAATGTTGAGCTGTGTGGATTCAGGGCCGGACCTCAATTGGGCAATCGCCGACGCAATTCTAAGAATGTCATCTACTACTCCCACTACGTGCTAAAGGCCGCTGCCCGCTGGCCTATAAAAGCCGCTGCTCGTCCTTGAAACAACAGAGAGCCAGAACAAGTCTCAAGGTCTAATTACTGATTGCGCGTTGTTCCCTTTCAGTGAGGTCTTTGAGTACTTAGTCAGAGATCCAGAACCTAGTCTGAAGACCTGATACTGATTGCGTGTTGTTCCCCCTCAGTGTGGTCTTTGAGTTTTAAGTACGAAATATCTGTAAGCGTTCGATTGAATTGTGCGCCGTCGGCCTTTCAGTTTGTTTTGTTTGTAAAATATTGTTTGAAGTTTTAAAGTTATAGGCGAAAACCCTTTTAAGTCTCTTATCATTTATTCTTGTTTAAATATAAAATAAATACTACGTCTCTGTACCGAACTCCACTCACTCTTTTAATATAATAAATTCTTTTCAGTATAAATTGTCGTCAAACGTGTGACAATGAAGGGAAAAAATTGTTATATGCGTGAAAATTTTTGATCAATTTCACCAGAAGTAAGAGAAAATTTTGCTTAATTTGGGTATATTAACACATTTTTTACTATTTTTTTATGAATACCGCACAAGAGTCTTAACTGCTCTCAACCTTTTAGAGCCAGTGAGACTATGGCATCCCCAAATAGGGTATATTGTGAGGCTGAAGGTAGTGGGGAGGGGAAGGAGATTGGGAAGAGAAAGTTTGAAAAGTACCTGGCTATTTAGGTCTGGTCACCAAACACGGCTAAAACCATTTCAAGCAACGTTTCGGTTCTGAATGGTGGTCTTTCACCAGGTTACATACTTAGTATCTACCACTCTAAGATCAACTACAGATTCGACTCATATACCTTACCCTAGACAAACCAATGAAATGATTATATGTTTGAGTTGATTAATTTTTAATTTTCAAAAAGTATGTACTTTTGTTTTATTTTTGAATGTATTATGTACTATCATATAATTCTCAACCTGTCAACATAAATATATTGCACTAATATGTTGTAAAAGCCCACTAGGGCGAAAATAAATTGAAAAAAAATAAAAAGAAAGTGTTTGGTCAATTTCACCAGAAATAAGAAAAAATTGACCTTACTTGGGGCATATGAACACGCCAATATACACTGTCAGTTTATCTCTTCGCTGGTTTTAAGCATTTAATTGATACATCCTTAACTTTCAGATGCATCACAGGTAAAAGGTTTGTATTTAATTTTGAAAGCTCTAAGTCGAATACAAACCTGTCAATTGTTAACTTGTTAACGCTGAAATTTTTTGGAGAGCCAATTTAGACAAACACCTTTTTTAAAAACTTTTTTTTTCTATTCACTGTTTCGTTAAACTTATTTTGAACACACATTTGTATAAAAGATAGTTCCGCAAACAGATTATTCCGGAAATAAATAATCGGTACCTACGTTAAAAACTCTGAACACGCTGTGAATCTCTAATTATTCTAAACAACCACCCTTTCTTTAACATTATTAAACCCTTAAACCCAAAAATTCAACAACCCAATTTAAAACAAAAGAAAAAAATGTATGTTTATTTTATTTTTAATTGATGAAGTTAATTTTAAAATGTGCAAAATGATCCGTTTGGAGTTTTCATTGTACTTAATAACCTGTGTTCGGAATATTCTGTTTTCGGAGCTTTTATTGTGCGCAATAATATGTGTTCGGAATAATCCATATGCGGAATAAACAGTGTACATAGTAGTGGTTGTCGAAATAATACAGAACCCTGTTTTATCGCATTGAGCTCACAGATAATATAAGAAAATGCTGTTCAATATACTACTCATAGTAGTATTAGTAATTTGAACTTAGTAAAACAAATTTTGTACAGAGTTAGAATTTAATTTAATCCGTACAATGCTTCTCAAACTTCTGCCAATAATCCATTTCCCGGGAGTCCCGGCCCTATTTCTTGGTGAATTCTACTTGTAGTTCCTTAAACTTTGAACCAAATTGAAATATTAAACGTTTTCACAACTTGGACCCAGTCCCATCGGATTCGTATCGCTTGGATTTCAGTTATTTGTATTGTCGCTCTCTTCTCACTTGAATGTTGATTATTGACTCATTTAACGAATGACAGCCGGCTTGAAATGAGGAGACGCTGTCAAAAAGGGTGAGGCTGTAATTTTGATAATTTTAACATCAAGACTTTCGAACGGTGATCCCAGGGGTTACGAAATTTACAAAGTTAAAAAAGTGATTTATCGATGATTGTGTGTTTTTCTTCCAGCTGTAAGATAGGTAAAGCATGATTTCAGGACCTGGATATCATTTTAATGAAACGGAAAATTTGTTTGTCTGATGCAAAAAAAACTCTCTGACGGTGAGATCTGACGTCTTTCTGGAATGCCTAGATAAAAAGGATAACTGGGCTAGCTAGCAATCCACAATAGAGTGCTTATACCAACCCTGGGGTATCGCAGTGAGGTATGTAACGGACAGAGGAAGGATGAAAATAGACAAAATGCTGTGGAAGTAAATATAATATGATCCGGGGATCATATATACTTATTTATTATTTATTTATTTATTTATTTATAAATTAACGGACTAAAGTCAAATTACAAAAATACATATAAAACACGAAATATAAAAAAGAGTGACAGAGAAGGAATAGCATATAAATTGAAATAAATGAAGCGATGACAAAAAGAAGGCAAAATAAACATAAGAGAGAACATTTAAGCCATGGTCTAGTCAAAGTTTTGGTAGAGTCGTAAAGCATTACGAAAATCATTTAGACTGCTACCAAAAATTTCAAGACCATGGCTTGAGTTAACAAGTCTTGACATTCTGGACATTGGAGAATTATACCCGTAATTAGTATTGTGATGATTGAGGAACAGCAATTCATTGTTTCTGAGTCTACGGCAAGTAATGTTGAACTGGATAAGTTGCAACAGAGAAGGTGAGTCAATAAAACAATTAATAATTTTGTAAATGAAAATTAAATCGAAGTCTTTCCTGCGCTTTTCTAATGAAGACATCTTCAATAATTGTTCAATTTCATCATATGAATTGTACGGGACGGTATGTCCGCACAAGACTGTAAAAGGGACGCCGGCCTCCTATTACGCTTCATCCAGGCTCTCGGTTGTAAGGCGAGAGCGCGAGGGTGCTCCGGTTCGCTCGTTCGCTCAGATGGTAGTGGCAGATGGGGATGCCGTAGATGTCCCCGCTCTGGGACGGGTGGTGTCGTGTACGACGATAGGTGACACCATGGTGGAAGGTTCAAAGGCCTGGTTCAAGCTGAGTCGGTCGAAGGGCGGTCCGGCATGGTGACCAGGAGAGTGGCGGGAGCAATAAAGAACGCGTAGGTGTTCCAAAAATGTGACATACTTTATTCCAAAAAACTGCGTTATTTATACAAAAAATAGCATGCGCCGAACGCACCGTTTTCCGAGAGCAAACATGGGCGAGGGGACGCCCCGTGCGCGGGTGTTTTCGCGGTCAGTTTCGCGACACCTTCAAGTACTGACAAAAACTGTCGCGCTCCTCATTTGCCGATTGTGGTCGGAAAACGAGGTCAGTTGTTTTCGCTCTGGGAAAACATTTCTTGTGGCCTTACCTTTCGTATTCGAAAGGTGTTTAATGACTTTATCGTCATCAAATGCTTCTGGCCATAAGAAGATTTTTTGTTACACAAGTTTTGAGAGAAAATAAGAAATTGGAAAATGAAAACTTTTCTGGTGGCCTGGCCTTTCAAGGTAGAAAGGTGAATCATGTTTATTTGCGCACATAATCACCTGGGCCACCACAAGAATTTTCATTCTCTTAACAAAGTACAATTTTACATGAAAAATTTAAATTTTAGTAACTAAATTTCCCACCTGTAAAGGTGTTGTACAGATATCCGCGTTCCCTGGCCGGGCTTCAATGATTCTAAGTTAAAAAATTAGTGTATTTTATTACACCTGGCCAGGAAACGGGAAACAAACATAATATTTTTATACAAAAAATAGAAGTGATTTTCCTCAAGTTTCCGTCGTGATTCTGGGTTTCCTGTTGCCGCAGCATTTCCAAATAATTTTTATTTACTTTGGCACAAGGATTAACATAGCGAATCACGAAGAAAACGGGGAATTTCCTTTTAAAAAACCGAAGTTTTATTACAATTAAGAAATGACGTTTCGTCATTTATCACTGAAATTCAGGTAGATAATTGCCTCTAGCGGCCATAAAAATATATCTACCAAAATTCTTATTAGAGAATAAAACTTTTCTCACGCAGACGGACAAGTCTGTGTTTTTAGAAATTCTAATTTTGACAATTACAAGAATCCAATTAAATTTGGGCCGCGTAATAATTCTCGTTTGTGAGAATCTAACCGGAAATTCGGCAGAGTCCAAAATGGATTTTAAAATGCTCGTATCTCCGGCTGTGAGCTTCTGAGAGCTTTGAAATTAAAAAAAAATACAAATAGAATAGGTACATTTTCATACAATTACATAGGTACCCAGAAATGCGTTTGAAAATTCGATTTTCTATTTCCCTAGTTTTCTCATAGAGAATAGGCGCGCGGCACGGTACCGCCCAATTTCACTGTCTAGTGTCTTTTTGGCGGCCATGTTTGTTCACGAACTGATCATCACGGTTGAACGAAAGAACGATCTGGGATTGCTGACTGGACTTGCTTGGCTTGCCTAGCTCGCCTGGTTTGTGATTTGTTCGAGATTTTCGTCTGTCCTTGACAGCGTGCCTAACCAGCGCTCTTTTTGACACAGAGACTTGCCGGAACTGTGTGTCAAAGCACGGTCCGGCTCGATTCTGCCGCGCAAGCGGATAAACTGCCTTTTTCAAGGCATTGTGTTCATTTTACTTCGCCCAATTCGATCCCGCCTCAACTGCCTTTATAAAGGCAAACCTTAACTTTTTTATCTGCTTTCAGCTCCATCCTGGCTCCACCCGGGATGGATCCCAAGTCGGCCCCCCGCCTGAAAAGGAAGCAGGGGTATTCGAGGCTCCTGGGCCGTATGCGCCCGGTTGCAGCCTCGGAATCGCCGATAGAGGTGCCGTTCGGTGCCCACCAGGTCTGCCAGGACACAGAACTGGGGACGGTGACTTTCACCATACCCAAGATTGTGTCCCAGCGTAAGCCGGAGTCTGCGCCTGTGGCCGGACCCTCATCGGCGCCCCAAGGCAGGCCAGCGGGAGCAGGACCCGCCTCGGCCTACAAGGCTCCCCCCCGCCCCGTCACGTCGATGGACACGACGGCCGCGCGAGATGGATGGCAGACGCCATCGAACCCGAAGAGGTGCCATTCACCTCCAGTTCCCGCATTCAGCGTGAAATGCGGGAACCGTTTCACGGCGCTACCGGAGGTAAGCGAGGGCGGCGGCCCGAAAACCAAACGTACCTACCTTAATCACCCTAAACCTCTGTCCACAGGCGCAGCAGCCCCGAGGACAGCCAGGGTCCCTCCAGTGGTAATGACCCTGTGCACCCAGACTCACGGCCAAGTGACAGACGCCGTGCAGAAGCTCCTCGGTCCGGGGAAAGTTTTCAACCTCCGGTACAACCGGGGCGGCACGGCGAACATCTTCGTCAACTCACTGGAGGACCATAGGACCCTCACCAACGGGCTGCGAGCGGAGGCGCGCAGCTTCCATACGTTCACCACCGAGGCGGAAAAGATGAAGAAGGCGGTGATACGAGGACTGCCCAGGGTTGAGGTGGACCTCATCAAGGAGGATCTGGAGGCCCAGGGTTTCCCGGCCAGTAAGGTCACAATGATGACCTCGGCCCACGCGGAGTATCCGCTATACCTGGCACACTTCGGCCAGGATATCAACATGGGGCTCCTACGAGCGGCGCTGCGCTATGTTTGTCACTGTGGCAGGTGACGATCACGCGCTACAGAAGCAAGCACCTGCAGCACGGGACGCAGTGCTACCGCTGCCAGAATTTCGGGCACGGCTCACGGAACTGTAGCCACGCAGCCAGATGCGTGAAGTGCCTGATGGAGCACGCCTCGTCAGAGTGTCCGAAGGTGACACGGGACGAGCCAGCCGCATGCTGCAACTGCGGAGGCCCCCATCCGGCCAACTTCAGAGGATGCCCTAAGCGTGTAGCGTACGTCGCGTCGCTGCAACCGCGTGCCAAGCCAGCGCAGCGCCCGGCCAACAGGCCCGCCGCCCCCCGAGCCGAAGCCACGAGGACGGACTCCCGCTCGTGGGCTGGCCAACGTGGCAGCAGGCGTATCCGCCGCTCCCGCCCCTCAACCCATGCCCTCCGCCCGGCCACAAGTCGTGCGAGAAGCGCCCGCGTCTGCCGAGGATGACTTGGACATCATGTCCCTCCTTCAAGGACTCCTGCGCGTCCGCTCGCCTCGGCTGCATCTGCACCTCCGTACCGAGAAGATGATGATCCTGATGGAACTCATCACCTCTCGACCATCGATGGATAGTGAAGTCAAGTGCCTCATCTGGAACGCTCGTAGCGTTCGCTACAAGATCGACGAACTGCTCGAACTGGTAAGTCGCTTACACATTGACATTGTTTTAGTTACAGAAACACACTTAGTTCCGGATACTACATTAAGAGTGCCCGGCTTCGAAGTTCACCGAGACGACCGCCAAGGAAGAGCAGGCGGAACCGCCATCTTCGTTCGTGATACCATCTCTCAGCCACAAGAGTACCTACCCCGAGACTGCAGCATACCGAGGCCACAGTCATCAGAGTCGACATAGAGGATAGAGCGCACACATCATCGCTGCCTACTGTCTCTTCCCAAGCCGCGCTCAACAGAAGGGACCTGAGCGCGCTCATTAGTATGGGCCCAATAGTTGTAATTGGAGGCGATTTGAACGCCAAACACAACTATTGGAATAACTATCGTGGAACGCGAATGGAAACGCGCTCTTCTCACATGCAGACTCACGACTATGACGTCATGGCGCCGGATAGACCGACTTACTACGGGAAGCACTCGAAGTACCCGAGCACTAGATATAGCGCTCGTGAGGAACGCGAGATCGATCTCGCCACTTCAGACGCTGGACGAGCTGTCGTCGGACCATCCCCTACCGGTGTGCTTCACATTAGGGGGTACCACAGTCAGGAGCCAGAGGAAGCAACGAGACTTCAGAGCGCCGACTGGGATGGCTTCAAGAGAGATATCAACGAGCGGATCTACCTATCATCGGACACTCTGCGCTCCGGAACAAGAGATCGAAGAAGCTGCGGGCACTCTCACACAGATCATACAACAAGCTCAAGACACACACGTTCCCTCAGGAAAGTGACACCATTCACGGTCAAGCTTCCGACTACGTCTTGTCGCTCATCAAGGAGAAGAATCGCCTGCGGCGCACCTACCACCGGACGAGATGCATTTTCAAATCGGCGCACAACGTCTTGCAGCGAGAAATCAAGCGGCAAATAGCGGACCTAAGGAGCCAGCTCTGGACGAGCAAAGGTTTCGCTCTCACCTCGAGACAACTCCCTATGGAAGATGGCAAAGGCGCTAAGAAGCCAGGATAACGCGATTCCTCCGCTCAGCAAGCTAGACGGCACGGGGCTCGCCCTGTCGCACGAAGAGAAGGCAAATGCGCTCGCGGACGGATTCGAGAAAGCCTACACACAGCCACGGACGGGATGGAAGACGAAGAAACCGATCACATCGTGGCTGAGTCACTACGAGAGCTGAATCTGTCCGCGCAGACCGACTTGGCCGATATGCATCTCAGCACGCCGAGCGAGGTGGCCGGGATCATCAAGCGACTCCAAGACAAACAAGGCGCCGGGAAGTGACCAAATACACAACATTTTACTCAAACATCTACCTCAGAGAGCCATCATATACACTACAAAGCTGTTCAACGCTTGCATCATTACCGGACACACTTTCCCTCGTGCCAGGAAGAGGCGACAGTTTGCCCTTCAACAAATTGAACAAGGACAAAACCAAGCCGACGAACTACCGTCCGATCAGTCTACTATCGACGATGAGCAAAGTGTTTGAACAGGTTATACTCAACCGGCTCGTACCACATCACGACTCCAACGCGACTCTACCAGACGAGCAGTTCGGTTTCCGGAAGAAGCACTCCACTACCCATCAACTGACCCCTGAGTAGTGGAATTCGTCTCGCGAAAATTCAACGAAGATCGCTACACCGCCATGGCGCTCCTAGGGACCTGGAAAGGCTTTCGACACTGTGTGGACGGACGGTCTGATACACAAGCTGTACGCAACCAAGACACCGGTCTACATAGTACGCCTGATAAGAAAGTATCTGACAAGCAGATCGTTCAGAGTCGCCTGCAGGGGCGCCCTCATCATCGTCACGTGGGATACCTAAAGGAGTGCCACAGGGAAGTCTTCTCGGCCCGTACCTCTTCAACATCTTCACGCACGACGTCCCTTCAGACGAGAGATGCGAGAAAGGATGGGATCTATGCAGACGATCTCACTCTCTTACGTCGCATCGCTAGATATCAACATGGCGGCTATATGTGCCTACAGCGCGCGCTCGATCAGCTGGCGGCCTATTACAAGAAGTGGCGCCTCAAGCTGAACGCCGCCAAGACGGGAAGCCATTACGTTCACAAGAAAACGTGCCATCACAACACCTGATTTCCAGATGCAAATGGAGGACACGACATTGAGTGGAAGGAAGAAGTAAAATACCTACCTCAACTCATGGACAGAGGGGCTTGAGCTGGAAATCCATGATCAACACGCAGAACCGGGCGAAATGTTGATCAGGGCCGCCAGGCCAATCTTCAGCAGACAGAGTCCACTACCTCCCAGATCCAAACTCCTGGTATACACTATACACTTATTGGAGCCTGTCATCACATATACAACTTCAAATCTGGGTAGCATATCACACTCTACACACCCCAGATCCAGTGCATTCAGAACTACGTTAAAATCATTTTAACACTTTAGACTCAGAACAAATCTCAAACGATTACACTCTCAGAAAAGAAATACCTACCTTGTTCGAACACACTGCTGGCCGAGGCGCTTTGCAGTTCATCAAACACAACAAGAATCCACTCATCAAATCAGTGATCGGTCAATACGATTCCTTTTGCAATTCCACCATTACAAACTGGAATGCCGAAACACATTTATTAGATTTAAATTCAGTTTGGCATATTCCAGACATGGACGAGTATTCGTAATAGGTACTTTCCTATCCTAGTTTCAAGATTCCGATAGGTAACTCCCATTACCTATCACAATTCCAAGATTAAAGTAGGTAACTCCCATTACCTATCCACCCATGTTTTGCTATAAATATTTATATGTATGTATATTACTATATTCCCATAATTATCTATGTACACAAAAACAGACACACACCCAACACCACACAATGCAGGGGCGTCAGATATGACGTCACTGAAGGCCACAATGTGTCTTCATGCTGGGCATGTGGCCGTTTCCACCTGTATAGGGGTTTCTATGGTTTTCCCTATTACCGCGGCGAATGCGGTGGAATTCCTAAACAAAGGCCATAGCCGACCCCCATCCGCACTCAACACGAAAACACTTATGTATTTATGCCGTAGTGCTGTGTCGAGAGGGAGAAGACGATGATGATCCATTAATATCATGCAATTTTGTAGGGTTTTTACAAACATATTTTTTCCCTACGTAAACTCCTGAACTTAAATTCAATAGTCCGTAAATGCATTTTTTTTCACCCACATGAGGTAGCAAAGTAAGGCGCAATGCTTAAAATCCTATTGGTATAAGGGACAAGAGTTACGAGTTAGAATCAGTAACTTTAAATGATTCATCACTTAATGATAAATAAGAATCTAGAAAATGAAAAAAAAAAAAACTGCCATGTTTGTTGTGCTAGGGTTTTTACAAACATATTTTTTCCCTACGTAAACTCCTGAACTTAAATTCAATAGTCCGTAAATGCATTTTTTCACCCACATGAGGTAGCAAAGTAAGGCGCAATGCGCCGTCCTATTGGTATAAGGGACAAGAGTTAGAGTTAGAATCAGTAACTTTAAATGATTCATCACTTAATGATAAATAAGAATCTAGAAAATGAAAAAAAAAAAAAAAAAATGGCCATGTTTGTTTAGTGGCGCCTCAATGAAATTCCGATCGCATTCCGAGCGCTTCTCTGGCGCCAGTTTGCAATGTCGACTCCCGGGCTTTGGTACCGGGACCCGATGGTGATTTCCAAAATTGGAAACCCGCGTTTTTGAGTTCGTTGTCATGATATTTCATACCAACAAGAACAACGCGATATTTGTTTTCTACGAAAATGACAATTTAAAGGGGATGAGAATGAACATAATTTACAATTTCAAATTAGTTTTCAACGCATTTCTGGATAGAATTATTTACACTAATACCGTCTCATACATGAATAATCGCCTCATTCTCGCCCCAATCTCCATTCAATACATTACTATATATATAGCGTATTTGCGGAAAAACCATATAAGACCGTGTTCAAAATATAGATACCCGGAAAGAATACAAGACTGATATAAGCGTAATGAATAGGATCAAGAAAGGGACGCTTAGATGGCTTGGGCATGTAGAGCGAACAAACGAAAAAAGGAGTGTGAAAATATCGTATGATGCGAAAGTGAATGGAAGAAGATGTCGGAAACGCCCGAGGAAGACATAGCAAGATCAAGTAAATCAAATAATTGAATCGGCCCATGCGAAGAGTCAGAATAATAGAAGAGTATGTATAAATGTGAATGAAGCAAGGAGTGTGTGCCAAGACAGAATTGTTTGGCGGTCTGTCCTCTCTGCCTACTCCTGCGGGGAAACGGCGTGATGGTTAGTTAGTTAACAATTCAAGTTGAACACCGATTGTTAGTAAGTTTTTGAACAAATTTTAATCAGATAAAAAGCAAAACGGTCATGCTGTTATGTGTGTCAGCTGCTCACGATTTGTTCAAAAGCTGAAACCGGCCATGAATCGTCGTTTAGTGGAGATCATTAAAATGTAAAAAAGAAAACAAAATGGCACTAGTCAATCAATTGTGACGACATCAAATAAGATAATTTTTTGAAACCCTAAATAAATATAACAATACTGTGAAAAAGTGGTTATACGAATAAACAAAAAAATTATGTCGTCATGTGCTATGAATGAATGTATAAACACCTTAGCCCCAGTCCTAGCCGAGTCTGGCAAAACCCATCGAAATTGACTACAGCAGTGCTCTCTCTTGTATGTTATCTGAAATTAAATTAATTAATTAATTAAATTACTATTAAATAACATGTCTCTTAATTTAATTTAATTTCGTTACTTCTTGTGTTTTGTAAATGGATATATAGTCTGTAAAAAAAAAAAAAAAAAATAAATAAAAAAATAAATAAAAAAAAAATTTAAAAAAAATAAAAAATAAAAAATAAAAAAATAATAATAAATAAATAAAAAAATAAATAAATAAATAAAAAAATAAAAAATAAATTAAATTAAATTTAAAAAAATCACCTTTAAATATAACTGCGTTTTTATATTATTCCACTTAAAGTAGTAATCTTTGCTTTCTTTATTTCACAAACAAACAAAATATAACATACTGTGTTTAGTTAATATAGTATACATGAACTAGGCACTTCGTTGCAAGATAAAACAGCCACTTTATCAAGTTTCTGTAACGTGCTAAGTCCTTTGGGTCGGTTGGTCCTCTCAACTCGCTTCCCAAGTCCTTGTCTAACTTTGATCTCTCCCCGAGAGAGCCACTCACTCAGTGATAAGAACTTAAACCAATTCAATTGGATATTTTTGGGTCAATTGAATAATATGCTGAAGAGACTGGGTGAAAAAGAGACTGTAAATGTTTTGTTTCTTTTTTTTTTTTTTTTTGATTTTATGGATTCTTTCGTAATCCTCTACTAACTAGCTGGGGCTTATACAAATGCCCCTCATAATGTCTATCTAACTAGTACTGCGGCTCATTAGGCCTTATTACTATCACCATCTGATGGTTGTAATTAATTGACTGAATTTAAGTTTACATTAGTGAGTTCTTAGGGAAAAGTTCTTTACTGGATAAAAAACCCTAAGCGATGTTTTGTTTCTTTTTTTATTATTACGTATATAGCAAAAGTAGCAATAATATACCAGGAGGGATAGCTTTGCGAAACAGTGTTGTCAGGATTGTTGATTTTTTTCCAGACTCAGGGGTGGCTAGTGTTTTTTTTATTGTATTATTTTATTTTGTATTGTGTTCTCTAGCGTTGTGACCGCTCTGAAAGAACTACTTCAAAGAACTACTTCTTTTGGCAGCAGTTCCTACTTCATTCATTGTTCATTGAAAAATACTTCAATTAAAGTTGGTGGTTCATTTTAGCGTTCTAACTGCTTCGTGTGAACTATTTGATTTTGCGACAATTCGAATTTCATTCATTTCATTTCATTGAACAAATACGTCAACGGAAGTTAGATTTGAAAGTGTAACTTCAAAGCCTTTGAAGAAGTCCTTTGTTTCAATTGAACATTCGGAACAATTGGATAAATTTAAATCTCTTTTTTTGTGAGTTCGAATTCAATTGAAGTTAAGTTCAACGCTTGTGTTTTCCCTAAATAAAAAAAAAAATTTAAAAATCCGTGGTCTTATGAAAACTTATTTTTTATTTTATTTTATTATTAATACATTTACACAAATCTCTATCGTGGAAATACATAAGATACAGTGATAATACAACAAAACATAAGATACAGTGATAATACAACAAAACATAAGATACAGTGATAATACAACAAAACAAAGCAAATAGCATAAAGCATGCAGACAGCAACTTATAAAATAAAACAGTTTAAGTGAAATTATTCACATATTTAACATAATATGCTTGAATATATTAGTTTTTACATGACCCAGGGACATATGGACACCCGAAAGGCAAAAGGACTAAAGCGCCATTTTGAGAAGCTTACACCAGAGCACTTTAAAGTTTGTTTTGTTTTACAATAAAATACATAAGTCTTCAGAACCTGGTTAAACTTTTTAAAAAAGTTAACTCGGATAGCTCTCACTGAGTTACCTGAAGCGACCAAAAGCTTAAAAAGTCCTAAACTTGTGTCGCTTTAGTCAGACCTTCTTCCAAATGGTAAATATATTTAAGGTGGCTGAAGGGCCACAAAAGTTTTCAGAATAAAACGAGAGTCAGAGCATTCGATGCAGAAAAAAAACTGATTAAAACTGCAATTTAACTCATTTTTTACTAGTGTCGCTTAAGCTATTTTGTCTTTCCAAGAACGATATGCTTCATTTATAAGTTTTTACTTGACACAGGGACATATCAAAGTATCTAACTATTTCACAGTTCTCATTACCATGAACTACGATTCTATGTATGTAAAATTTTAACTGTTTTATAGTCTAGAAATAATATTCAAAATTATAAATTAATTTTTCGGAGCTCAATGCTCCATTTTGATATTTATTATTGAAACAGTATAATTATGAAAATGTTTAAAAATATCAATGAGAAAAACACTGAGAAAATAACTTCTTTTTTTTTTGTTCCAGGTATGTGACATGTTTCCAGTTACCAAGCGAATCCCACATCAGTTTTGTAACAATACGAATCGGGTAAGTTTAACCAATCGGTTCTGAATAAATTTCTGCGAAAATTACACTTCGTTAAATAAAAATAACCGTGAAGAAAATTCTACGAAACGAAAATGGAAAACACAAAATTTGAAAATATTATTTGAAAGGCTGGGGGTTGGAATTCCACAATAAGCACACCTATTTTTCCTATTGAACATTCAGTGTATATCGTCTCATATATACATTATTTCATTTATTCTAATTATTTTGCTCGATATGCCATAGCATGCGTTATTTGCCCCTCTTCGCTAGTCGTAGTTTTAACTTTACAACTAGACTATGCAATTTATTTGCAATATCTGAGTTTCATCATGTGTGTGATTTGATGTCTTGATCACATATTGCTTATAATAACCACTGAACAAATAATCCATAGAGGTGTGGTCCATACCGACTGAAACTGGTGTCACCTATTTCATAATCTATAGAGGTGTGATCCATACCGACTGAAACTGATGTCACCTATTTAATAATCCATAGAGTTGTGATCCATACTGACTGAAACTGATGTCAACTATTTAATAATCCATAGAGTTGTGATCCATACTGACTGAAACTGATGTCAACTATTTAATAATCCATAGAGGTGTGATCCATACTGACTGAAACTGATGTTAACTATTTAATAATCCATAGAGGTGTGATCCATACCGACTGAAACTGATGTCACCTATTTCATAATCCATAGAGGTGTGATCCATACCGACTGAAACTGATGTCACCTATTTCATAATCCATAGAGGTGTGATCCATACCGACTGAAACTGATGTCACCTATTTCATAATCCATAGAGGTGTGATCCATACCGACTGAAACTGATGTCACCTATTTAATAATCCATAGAGGTGTGATCCATACCGACCGAAACTGATGTCACCTATTTAAAGCCGTATAACATCGCTTCTCATGCGGAGTTACATGGAAATTAGGACGAGAAAGAGGCAATTACTCATAATATGATAAAAATTAAATAAACATCAAAAATGTCTTAATTAGAAAACAGTAAAAAAGACTGTGCTTTTATTTTCATTTTCAAAGTTATTGATTGTATTATTGACTCACATTCTTTGTTGCATCAGTTCAGTTCATACACTCATTCAGTTCAACGTTCCTTGCCGTAGACTAAGAAACAATAAATTGCTATTCCTTAATCATCACTCTACCAATTATGGGTATCATTCTCCACTCTCCAGAATATCGAGATTTGTTAACTCAAGCCACGGTCTTGACATTTTTGGCACCACTCTAAATGATTTTTGTTATTCTTTAAGACTACCACCAAAACTTTGGTCAGGCTTTGACTTGAATATTCTTTCAAATGTACAGTCTTAACCAATTTTTTTCATTGCTTCCTCAAAATAGTATGTACTCGTATGTACAGTTTTTTTTTTCTGTAGCTCTTTTTTCCCATTTTGTGTTTTGTATTTTTTGTAACTGGACAATGGTTCGTTAAGAATTTCGATGTTTGAAAATGTTTTATCAATTTCAATAGAGTAAAGATAAATTGAGCTTACTTCGGGCACACATACACGCCTTCAACGCACTTCTATCTGTTTATAACTTCGGTGGTAATTACATCAACGAATAACAACTGAAAAGTATTAATGCTCATATTTCTCGTTACTCGGTTAGTTTTGCCTTCGATGGCGATCTTAATTATTGTTTGATCGAGACTAGCGGCACAACAGTAATTACTTTTGTATTACTGTAATGTGATTGTAATCTTCTGGTACCGCAATAATAATAATTTCTACACATTAAATTATTCCCAGCAATTTTGTTAAACTTTACCCCAAGCACTCTCCGCTCTAATTACCTTCCCTTAAATACTATTGGTATACGGTACACAGTGAATTACATATACGCCCAGAAGGCTCATACATTTTAATACACCTTTTAAGGTGAAAATCTTAAGGTAAGGTTATAATTGTTGTGTAAAATTAAGACAGTAGAAAACAAAACATTGTAAACTAATAAATTTGTTTAAAGTTTAAAGAGGCATGAGAGAAAATATTTTTTTAAATTGTGTACTAGTTAACTCTGTTAATGATAACAGCCATGTTGTTATTCAACGGCCTGCATGGTCGAATGGTGAGACGTTCGACTACAAATCCAGCAGATTCGAACCCGGCTTGCGCAAATAATTTGTATTTAATTAATAAGTGTCATAACACATTCCGTTGATATAAAATGAAATGTATATGCAGCACTTGAGTGGTAGATAGTCCAAGTATCGCCCTGGTGAAAGACCGCCATTCAGAATTGAAATGTTCCTTGAAATGCTTGGTGACCAGATCTGAATAGCCAGGTACTTCCCAACCTTCCCCTTCCTCATCTCCTTCCCCTCCCCCCTACCTTTAGCCTCACAAAATACCCCTTTTGGGGATGCCATAGTCTTACTGGCTCTAGACGGTTGGGAGCAGTTGAAACTCTTGTGCGGTGTTCACGTAAATACTTTATGTGTACTCGGTGTTGCAGAGTTGTATTTTAGTTTTTTTACAATTTATATCTGAAATCTTCAATAAAATGGTATATTGTGCAATACTTTTTATGTGAATTTCACGTCTAGTAAAGAGGGCCGTTATTATGTATTTTTAGCAGTTTATTTTGAGTCTCCGTGCAAAATAATATTTGCATTAATATGCTTATTTAAAAAGTTCCGATTTGCATCATTACAAACAGTACATGTTAATAAAATATTTTCACAAAAATGACATGCTAAAACTCCAGTTGAACGTGTTTAGCAAAAAAATCATTTAAAATCTGACGTATTTTGCGAATACAAATTAGAAATTATGAATGCGATGGATTTTTGACAGTATTGAAAGTGTTTGCTTCGTGAAAATCAACACAAAAATCAAACAACACAATATTTTAAAGTTTTTGTAGCATTTCAGTCAGTTTGACAAAATACAACATATATTATTTAATTTGGAAAACCGAAAAAAAATATCAGTGAACAAAAAAGGTTAACGCCCTCGGGGTTATTTTTATACTAATAATAAATTAAAACAATATCAATACTTTTAAAATACACAATATGAATGAGAAGAAGACGCAAAAACAAAAAGATTTCGGACCTATAATATTTGTATTTCCTTTGTCTTCTTCTAGCTCATATTCTGTTGAAAGCTACTGATATTATTCCAACAAAGAATATCTAAATAAAGCATAAACTTTAATAAATTAATTCTAATTTGAATAAATAAAACATACATATATTGATTTATATATTTTTTGATAAAATTTTATATTTTATAAAACTTTTACAATAATTCTGCAGCTAGTGTGAAGAACACTGTCTAACTAATTAACTAACTCACCATCACGCCGTTTCCCCACAGGCGTAGGCAGAGAGATCAGACCGCCATACAACTTTGTTTTGGCACACACTCCTTGCTTCGTTCACATTCATACATCGTCTCATATATACTCTTCTGTTATTCTGACTCTTCACGTGGCCCGACTTAAGTATTTGATTCACTTGATCGTGCTATGTCTTCCTCTGGCGTCTCTGACTTCTTCTTCTTTTCACTTTCGCGTCATATATTATTTTCACACTCCTTTCTTCGTTCAATGCAGTTTAATTTTTTTATTCACTGGATACCTTAGACATTTCCCTAACTCCCCGTGTAGAATTTATATATAAATCATGTGCAGTATTGCTTGTATTAGATTGCCACAAAGTGAGGTTAAGCGCCATTCAAATTCGAACGGTCCTCGCTAAAGACGATTCTCGATTAGTTTCTGACTCTGTGATCAGCTGACGAGCATAACAAAATGGTCGTTATGCTTGATAATCGGCATTTTACTGGGACCGTTCGGATATAAAAATAAATGAAAAATAAAAAAATTGATTTAATGGATTTTAAATGTGAAGAATGTTTAAAACAACTCAACTTTACTGTTATAAGAACACTGTTCATTACCATATTACGTGAATTTCTAAGTAGATTTTGACAATAAAATAAACTCAAAATAGACGTGAACAGTGGTAAGTTCGTCTAGCAGACCAAAGCCTTAGCAATGTACGTTACCTGAGCAAAATACACCCTAGGCGTACAGATAATTATCTCCCTGAAAGCACAGATTATTTCCCGGCATTACAAGAGCCAGAGTAATCAAA
Organism: Drusus annulatus; assembly: GCA_022651775.1. NCBI lineage: Eukaryota > Metazoa > Arthropoda > Insecta > Trichoptera > Limnephilidae > Drusus > Drusus annulatus. Next base: position 88,174 of record JAGWCC010000977.1, on the reverse strand, counting down.
ATTTAGTACGTTTTTGTAAAGCTATGGCAGCTTCTTCGATATTAAAAGGTCTTCTGAAACTAGACATTATTTTTTATGGCTAATATGCTCTCTGTAACATTGTAATTTCAAAAGTGAGGATATAATGATTTCTCGAGTGGAACTAACTATGTTCTAGATGTGGGAACTTAAGATTAGAGTTAATTTAACTGTGTAGGTGTGTGGACCGGTACATGTTTTTTGTGTTTCCGAAGAACCGACTAAATTTAAAAAAAAAAAAGGTTAAACCAAATTTAAAAAAAAAAAACAATATTGTCGCCGGAAAGGTAAAAGGGCTGAAACGCCATTTTGGCAAGTTTACACCAAAGCACTTCGTAGTTTTTTTTTGGTTTTACAATAAGTTTTCTATACCGGGTTGAATTTTGAAAAAAAAACTCAGTACTCTGACTAAGTTTCCTGAAGGGACAAAAAGCTTAAAAAAGTCCCTATTTTGTGTCGCTTGAGTCAAGCCTTCTCCCAAATATTTTTTTTTTTTGTAAATGGCTTAAGGGCCACAAAAGTCTTCAGAATCAAACGAGAGTCAGAGCTTTCCATGAAGAAAACATAACTAATCAAAACTGCATATTTAACTCATTTTTTAACAAAGCGTCGCTTGAGCCCTTTCGCCTTTCCAGCGACGATATAGTATATTAATTCGCGGTATTTTCCAGAGTAGTGGGTACTCTTTGTTTTGCCCTGGGAAAAGATCACCATTTAGAATCGAAACGTAGCTTGAAATGGCTTAAGCGATGTTTGGTAACCAAATCTAAATGGCCAAGTACTTTTAAATATTCAATATCCACCTCCTTTTTAGTCTCACAACATACCCCGAGAGAATGCCACAGTTATACTAGCTCCGAGCAGTTGGGAGTTTTTAAGTAAAATTTACATTTCAAAAAATATATATAACTAACTAACTATCCATCACGCCTCATACATACTTTTCTGTTATTCTGACTCTTTACATGGCCCGATTCAAGCATTCGATTCACTTGATCGCGCCATATCTCCCTCGAGCGTCCCCGACTTCTTCTTCTATTCACTTTCGCATCATAATTATTTTTACACTCATTTCTTCGTTCATTCGCTCTACATGCCTTAATCATATATGTGTCCTTTTCTTGGTCATATTTATTAGGTTCACATCAACCTTGTATACTTTCCGGATATCCACATTTTTAACACGGTAATACATGGTTTTACCGCACATACGCCTCAATGATCTTATTCCCACAGCATTCAGTCTACTTTCATCCTTTCTCTGCCAGTTCCATGCTTCACTGCCATGCATCAGGGTTGGTATAAGTACTTCATTGTGGACTGCTAGCTTCGGTTCTTTGGACAATTTTTTTTATTAGCGCTAACAGCGTTCAGTCTTCCAATAATAGAGTTTCCTGCATTCACTCTTATTTCAATATCCTTATCAGCCTTTCCGTCTCTCTAGAACATACTTCCTAAATACACAAGCTCATCCACTTGCTCCAAGTATCCATCATTCACAACTATATTGCAAGCTGTTCTTGTACTCTTTCAAACACCGTGACTTTGGACTTACTTACATTCATCATCAACTCATTCTGCATACATACTTGGTTTATCCTAGACACGAGAGGCTGTAGATCTTCCCTACTGCCAGAAATCAGCACCGCGTCATCAGCATACAATAGGCATAGGCATCAATATATATATTTAGAAATGAAATCAAATAAAAAACCTTAAATCCATCTCTTAGTGAAAAAAAAGCACGCTAACATAACTAGAATAACAAACTTAATCCGGCTTTGTAATGAAATCGGAGAAGTACTAGATGAGGATTAAAAAATATTGAATGCCGTAGAGATGCAATCACTGGGAATAAAGCGCGCAGAGACGCTGGCTGACTGGAACAGTGAAAGGAAAGCTACTGGGAGAGATACATTAGAACTAATTGGAAGAAGAAGCCGTAGGAATCTTCAGAATATAATGTTGGCGATAGTTAGTTTTAAGATAAAAGATTTTTTTTGTCTTTTTGGAAGTTTTCTATGAGTTGATTACCATAAATGCCGCTTCTTGTCACCTGTCACTTGTCACTTGTCACTTGTCACTTGTCACTTGTCACTTGTCACTTGTCACTTGTCACTTGTCACTTGTCACTTGTCACTTGTCACTTGTCACTTGTCACTTGTCACTTGTCACTTGTCACTTGTCACTTGTCACTTGTCACTTGTCACTTGTCACTTGTCACTTGTCACTTGTCACTTGTCACTTGTCACTTGTCACTTGTCACTTGTCACTTGTCACTTGTCACTTGTCACTTGTCACTTGTCACTTGTCACTTGTCACTTGTCACTTGTCACTTGTCACTTGTCACTTGTCACTTGTCACTTGTCACTTGTCACTTGTCACTTGTCACTTGTCACTTGTCACTTGTCACTTGTCACTTGTCACTTGTCACTTGTCACTTGTCACTTGTCACTTGTCACTTGTCACTTGTCACTTGTCACTTGTCACTTGTCACTTGTCACTTGTCACTTGTCACTTGTCACTTGTCACTTGTCACTTGTCACTTGTCACTTGTCACTTGTCACTTGTCACTTGTCACTTGTCACTTGTCACTTGTCACTTGTCACTTGTCACTTGTCACTTGTCACTTGTCACTTGTCACTTGTCACTTGTCACTTGTCACTTGTCACTTGTCACTTGTCACTTGTCACTTGTCACTTGTCACTTGTCAATTGTCAATTGTCAATTGTCACTTGTCACTTGTCACTTGTCACTTGTCACTTGTCACTTGTCACTTGTCACTTGTCACTTGTCACTTGTCACTTGTCACTTGTCACTTGTCACTTGTCACTTGTCACTTGTCACTTGTCACTTGTCACTTGTCACTTGTCACTTGTCACTTGTCACTTGTCACTTGTCACTTGTCACTTGTCACTTGTCACTTGTCACTTGTCACTTGTCACTTGTCACTTGTCACTTGTCACTTGTCACTTGTCACTTGTCACTTGTCACTTGTCACTTGTCACTTGTCACTTGTCACTTGTCACTTGTCACTTGTCACTTGTCACTTGTCACTTGTCACTTGTCACTTGTCACTTGTCGCTGTATACTCAAAACACGACTGAAAAACACGATTATGAAATGAAAATACTTTTTCTAAATGCAAAATCAAAATACTAATGTTATATACATGTAAAATTAATTTGCGTAGATCGAGTTTCGAGCTTGCTACCTCTGGATTCGTATCCGAGGATCTTAACTGCTCAGCCATGGGTGTCTTCATTGAACGGTAAAAAAGTGAACGTCACTTAATTTGTTACAACTTAACAAAACAGCTAACCGGTCTGATGAAGGCACGGTTCTTTCCAAACCGGTAAGTATTTTGGTATAAAAGAGTTTGTACACAAGGTTATCAGTTTTTTTTGATAATTATTATTTGCAGGCATGACAAATTCAATCTTTTGCTAGCTTGTTCCTCAATCAATTGCAAAATCAACATTTTCCGCTTATAATGATGGTAGTCAGAGGAATTAAAATATTGTCAGGTTAGGTTAGGGTAGGTTAGCTTTGGCTACCGGCTTCTCTCCACTCACTGCTACCAACACTTGGAAGCTTCTGCAGCTCAGGCGAATGATTGAAAATCCCTTCCTGACACTGACAAGGTTAGGTTAGATTAGTATAGGATAGGTTACATTATTCGTAATCAAGAAATGTTTTCATTTTAACATTATGATAAAGAGACGATACATTAAAGGCCTTCACATGAAAAACTATTTCCGAAATCGACAAAATTAGTTTTTGATCGCTAACACACTGGAATTAAATGTTCGAGCTTCATTGCGTAGTGAAATGCCCAAATACTTTCACAGAGAAATTAATTAATTATTAATAAATATGTACATTGATTAATGTTAACTAATTTCTACTGGATTTCACTATACAGATGTATGGATGTTGGCAAAAATGTTTTTTAACTAATTTCACTGTACCTATTACAGATATTACGAAATTTCACGTAAATCATTAGCCAAGTTTTAAAAAGATATTTTTCTTTTACTTCGTGTCTTATTTTTTTTCCATCCTGCGTACTACTACAAAAAAATATTTTTTCTATGCTTCATTTATTATGTTTTCTCGTAATACTGTATTTATCTTGTTTTTGTATTCCTGCTTATAAAGTTCAATTTGAATATCTTTTCAGTTTCCATGTTTACCTTAATGATGCTCTGAACAGTAAATCACTAGTTGTACAACAATATCTTCTCGTGAAGCGGGAGGCGAGTTTAATAATATTTCAGAGAAGCATTCACTCCCAACTAATTTAGATTACATTTTTGCACTTTATTACCGTTATTCGGTTTCATCAAAATATTATAAAGTTTTCAGCAATGAAAACTGTAGTTTGTGAAGCGCGAGTTAAATATCCAATGCGAAATAAATGTAATAATCTTTATTGTAAAAAATAAAGTCTCAGACCAATAATATACAGGAGGGATAGCTTTGCGAAACAGTGTAGTCAGGTTTGTTGATTTTTTTCCTGACTCGGGCGTGACCAGGGTTTTTATGGACACACCTTTTTACATCCATTCATAGCACATGTCGACGTAATGTAGCATTTATTTGTAAAACCACTTTTTCACAGTATTGTTATCAACAAAAATATAGAATGTAACCTCAAAAACCGTTGAGTTATTTTGCATAACAAAATGTAGTGGGCGGAGTCGCGGAAAACGGAAAACATGATTACATTCCTAAAAGTGGTGCAATATTGTGTGACAACTCGTCTTGTCTCTTTCTCTCTCACGTTTTACGACTTAAGAACCCGGAGAAAGTGATTTTTTGTAAATTTGTATAGGTTGGGTAAAAATATTTAGCTCTCTCTCCATATTTATTCTTACTCCAGGTATGTATCATAAAAAAGAGATTCGATTTGCAAGATTATCGTTTATCCAACAGCATTTTCAGTTTCAATATTAATAAAACTCACTGTAAATAAATATAGCTAACAAAACATTATTTTAAGATAAATAAAATATATCATCTACTTACGTTTCGTGAGTATTTAGTTATGATATAGTAAAATTTGTTTGGTCATAATTTTTTCCATTAGAACTCCTGAGAAATCACTTATTACGCTGTGCGTTAATAATAATTTTGACTATTTTTTTCGTTGTGAATATGTACCGAATAGAAGTGTTTTGTAAGTGTGTCTGTGTGCCTGAATCAATGTGTTTTTTCTGTTTAAGATAATCAAAAATTTTCAAATACTATATTTACTACTTTGCACTAGGAGTTGAAAAGCCTTATGTTAAATTAGCAACAGCTTAAAAAATAGATTTAGTTCTAAAATAGTAGGTATTTTCATGTTCAGAGGTTTTTATGCTTAAATATGTATAATTTCGTTGACAAAAATAATAATATTAAAATAAATTAAAACAAAAATTAATATGTATTTGAAAGATTAACATTATTATTTAGCAATATAAATATCTAGAAAAAAAAAACAATTTTACTTTATGACGGTTTTTTTTATTTGCTACAGATAATTGGATTTTTATTATTAACAGTTCAGGCTATTTGATTGGTTCAAAAAATAAATCGTACTCCTCATAGCTTTTTTGTTTTATTTACAATGATCGACGTATTCAAATAAAAGTATTGAGCAACATTACAATCAATTTATAGTTTTTTGCTTAGTTTGTAGAAATTCAAATAATATTGTTTTTTATTAATTTAAATTCAGATCACAATAATACGGGCATCTAGTTAAGGACGTCGTAATATGTTATATTTTCAAAATCTGTATCATATTTAATGATTTTCAAAATATATGTTGACCTAATGAATGAAGAAAAGAATGTGAAAAGAATACATGATGCGTAAGCGAATGGAAAAAGAAGTCAGGGACGCCCGAGGAAGACATGGCACGATCAAGTGAATCAAATACTCGAAATAGTCGGGCCATGTGAAGAGTCAGAATAACAGAAGAGTATGTATGAGACGATGTATGAATGTGAATGAAGCATGGAGTGTGTCTCAAGACAGAGTTGTATGTCAGTCTGTCCTCTCTGCCTACCCCTGCGAAGAAACGGCGTGATGGGTAGTCAGTTGGTTAAAAAAAAAACAATGTCACTATTTAGTTATTTTATTTTATTTTATAAAAAACTTATGAAAACTAGTTGAACTTAATTAAAAAAATAATTAATTTGATTAATTTCAATTTATTTTTAAGAATGTGGCTCGGTACTAGACTAGACTAATTATCGAAAAAACCCTTGCCGGAAAATGATCACGATTAAAAAAAAAAACAACTTCAAAGAACAATGACAAAGAGTAATTAGATTCTCTTTTTTAGACCGCGTCACGCCGGGTGACAACCCAACTTGCCAGAGCACGTCATGACGTTTATCATTACGCTTAATGGTCGTAGTGAAAACAGTTAAAAGAAAAGTTGTTGTAATTCGAGAGTTTCAACAATAAAATAAAACCCATCTGTGAAAATCTACATGTTATAGCCAGAGCTAAACAGTAGTTCGGTTGTTAAAATTGTTTTTTTATGCATAAATTTCTCGATTTGTTATTTGGTTTTCTGATGTTTTAGTTCTAACAATTTTTGGCTAGTAGCTATGGTAACAGCACGCATTTGACTCGTTAAAAAAGTTTGCAAAGAAATATTTTCCTCTCAGCTGGTGGAAATTTGAATAAATCAGTCTATAATAATGAGCTGTCTATAATTATGAAAATGTTACTAGTATGTAATTTTCTCGTAATTGTGCCCTGTCTTGTCGGAGGCTGGCTATCATCAGAGACGTAGTCGATTGGTAAGACGCTCGATTATGAATCCCGAGGTCGCGGGTTCAAACCCGGCGTGCGCAAATATTTTTTATTTTATTAACTAACTAACTAACCATCACGCCGTTTCGCCGCATGGGTAGGCAGAGAGTACGGACCGCCATATAACTCTGTCTTGGCACACACTCCTTGCTTCATTCACATTCATACATCATCTCATACATACTCTTCTGTTATTCTGACTCTTCACATGACCCGATTCAAGTATTTGATTTATTTGATCGTGCCATGTCTTTCTCGGGCGTCCTCGACTTCTTCTTCCATTCACTTTCGCATCATATATTCTTTTAATAATATGTGCCATAGCACATTTTATTCAAACAAAATAATATTTAGTATATTTATGACACGTTACAGAGTGGTAGATACTCTAAGTATCGCCCTGGTGAAAGACCACTATTCAGAATTGAATCATGGCTTGAAATGGCTTTAGCCGTGTTTGGTGACCAGATCTCAACAGCCAGGTACTTTTCTACCTTTCTCTTCCCCATCTTCTCCCCATTTTCTATTCATCCATTCATCAAGCCATTTCAAGCAATGTTTCAGTTCTGAATGGTGGCCTTTCACCAGGGCGATACTAAGAGTATCTACCACTCTGGAACGTGCCGCAAATACACTATACATTATTTTGTATCAATTAAATGCGTTATGACACATTTTAATTAAATAAAATTTCTGGGTTTGAACCCGCGACCTCGGGATTCATAATCGCGCGTACCTACGAATCTGGAACGTGCCCTAAATAAAATGTATTTTATTTTATATCAACAAAATGTGCTATGGCACATATTAATTAAATAAAATTTATTTTCGCACTTCGGGTTCAAACCCGTGACCTCTGGATTCGTAGTCGAGCGTCTTACCACTCGACCATGCAGGCCGTCTCTTGTGCGGGATTCACTTTAAAAAATATCGTCGAAGGCTGACTACCATCAGAGAAATCTTAACCCCACTTGATTGTAAGTAGGTGCAAAGTCGAACTTTCGTTTGAACTTTGCCCACATAAAACTTTAATTTCACGTATCGATTGATCAATACAAATACTGAAACGGCGATCGAGTTTTGAATTCGACGCCTTAAAATAATATTAATCATTTCAGTACTGGTAGACGAGAGACCCGAAAATCGCTTCCCGAAACAAATCGGATTATCTTTCAATCAACCTGTCATCTGCAGCCATAATTTATGTGGTTTCAATTATTTTTCCTTCCTTAACAGGAATTAGATTTTGGCGCCGCCAAACCCAACAGCCGTATAATATTTCAGATAGCACGGGAAATCGGAAAATTCATTTGGGATTCTAACATAAACTAGTGATCAGGGCCGACCATTACCAACAATTATTTGGCATTACAGCCACACAATATTTGATGTAAATTTATATTTTCGTAGAGAGCAATCACTTTGTGGTTTGACATATTTAAATAAATGAAAAAATAAATTTATATAAGACCACGGTTATTAGTTTATTTTTATGATCGACCACAGTGGTTTACGAAAATGGTCATGGCAAGATATCAAATAATTTAGAAGCACCAGAAATAAAAAAGCCATTAAAAAATAATTTTCATATTCTTGATAATCAGGTAAATTTGTCCAGAAGTCTAATATTAGATATAATTCCTGTAAGTTCATGAAATTTATCATTATTCTTTTATCACCTTCTTAGTTGACGTTTTGTCTTTTTCAATTGTTGTTATCTGTCTCTTTCTTTATGTTTCTTTGTTATATTTTTTATGTTATTCTATTGTTTTCTCATTGTTCTGTTATTTTATTTTATATTTTGTTATTCCTCTGTATGTATATATAACCACACACTTTGTATTTTTGCTTAGCTTTATTTTGTACCCCGAAGATGCTTAGGCTAAGCGAAACCGGTCGGTCATAAAAATAAAAATAACATCCGTGGTCTTATACAAATGCATATTTTCATTTCGGCAGATATAAATTTTATTCTATTTTTAAAACATTGGTATTCCACAGATTTATAAAACTAAAAAAGTTATTCATGTAAAGTTGTCATGTGGCAGCTTGTCCGAAGGTTCTACCATATTGTACAGTTTCTCTAATTATTAAGAAACACGATACATTCTAGTTTTGGGTAAATTAAGTTTTTGTAGAGATAAATTGATTTTTCGTTTATTATAATAACCATCTTACCATTTTAGCACTAGGTCTCTCATTTTCTCTAATGCAAGGTATTCAGTTAATTAAAATTCAAAAACAACTTACTTTTATTACTTTTTGAAACAATATTGAAAAACAATAAAGTAGAAAAACACATTAAAAAAAAGAATTGGGTGCCAAGTGAACATGAACCTCGATCTTCTGTTATTTATTTATTTAATTTTTAAAGATATATAAACATTTCAGGGTTACAAATAACCCAACCATATTTGAAAAACTTCTATGATGGAGGACCTAAAATCTAAAACAATGAGGTTCTCCGGACGTTCTTGAGGGGGTTGAAAGACGTCAAAGCTAGTGAAATGCCTGCCCTGGTCTTTAAGAGATGTGCTACAAAAGTAACCTCAATGCTCTCTAAATAACTTAAGCCGTCACATAATAATACTTATATTAAATTAGAATTAACTTCAAAACTTTTATGCTTATTTTCTTTTTTTATTATTATTTAACTGAATTAAAGAAGAAATTGAAAAATCATATTAATAAATGTATGAGATCGATTCAAATATCGGTTTCTTAAAACGTCTCAGTTTCTTAATTGGTAGAAGCGTTACTCAGTCGCGACCATTATTTTTCCTTTTTCATATTTACACTGAAGATTATTTATACTCTTTCAATAATTAATATTAAAAAAATAATAATAATTATAGTCAGATATTTAAAAAAGGCAATTGCTCACCCAATCGCTGAGAAGGAGTTGTGCTCTGATCCTTTCAACTACCGTCCCATAGCCATCACGTCCTAACTCTTAGTGTATTGGGGAGGAGGATTATTAACAAACTACTCACATATTTGGAGAATAACAACATTTGAAGCTTTTGAAAATGTGAATTTTGTTGAAACCGATCGTGTGGCCATCTGCTAGGGTATGTGACGCATGTTTGGGGGCAGTACTTAGCATTTCGGAGAGACCTGAACCGTTGGCTTGGATATCTCCAAAGTATTTGATAGTCTGGCATCGGAGGCAAGTCGGGAAGTTAATTTTGTATGAGATCCATCCAACCTTTCACACAATGAATTGGAAATTTTCTTGCAGAACTACTGGGGTATTTGTATTTCATCCTTCATTTAATCAGAGCCTCTTTAAGGCTCGCATTAACAAATTCCTTCCTATGGCCCCTTCTTTGATTCGTATAATAACGTATTCAACCGGGTGGAAATATGTTTCTCCTGTGTTGTGTCACATAACATACATATTTTTTTAATAACTAGTTGTAATCTCAGCTATGTCAGAACAGATTTATGAAATCGTATTTTCGACAAGTAAAAGAGATCAATGACGAGAAAATGTTGTAGCATCTTGTGAATGGTCTTCGGATAAATAAATTGGAAAGCGTTGAAACGAAAACGTGTATACATTATGGTTTGATCGGTGGATCTTCGTGTAGAATAGCTGAGCGTGCGATATCAGGAAGTATTTCCGCTAGATATGTAAAAGCTGACATTAAAGGAAGGGTGAATCCAGGAAATTTAATTAATGACAGACTGAATGCAGAAATCACTAGTTAGAAATTTTGAGGGAAGTTAGTTGTCCATGGCGGAGATTCCATAACAACCCTGGTGTTCAGAAGTGATGCGTTGAATATCCAGAGGGGGGACGGGAAATGCATTCTGAAACCTCCCCGAAAGATAAATAATGATTATTACGCTAATCATTTACCTAAATTGAGTATATATTAAGAGAAGAAATAACAAATTATTAATAAAAACGACATAATAAAATGTTAGTTAAATCAGTAATCCTAATAATAAATCAAAAATATCAAAAGGAAATTAAGCTAGGTTAAAATTTGGCTATTTAGGATTTAGGGTTTTTAATCCAGTTAAGATATTTTCCCTAAGAAAACACTAATGTAAAAATAAACTCAGTCAATTAAATAAAACCATCAGATAGTGATAGTAATAAGGCCTAACGAGCCGCAGTACTAGTTAGATAGTCATTATGAGGGGTATTTGAATAAGCCCCAGATAGTTAATAGAGGATTACGAAAGAATTCATAAAATCAAAAAAAAGGATATTTAGGAAACATTTTATTTATTTATAAACTAACAGACTATTGTCCAATTACAAAAAAAAATAAATTACAAAACAAAGGGGAAAAAGATCAGCACATACATTATATTATAATGAAGCAATGACAAAAATAGGAAAAATATAAATTAGTAAGAACATTCAAGTCACCCAAGGTCAAGTCAAAGTTTTGGTAGAGTCGTAAAGAATTACGAAAATCATTCAGACTGGTACCAAAAATTTCAACACCATAGCTTGAGTTAAAAAGTCTCGACATTCTGGACAGTGGAGAATGATACCCAAAATTAGTAGAGAGATGATTGAGGAACAGCAATTCATTTAAAGTATACGGCAAGGAATGTTGAACTGGATTATTTACAACTAAGAAGGTGAGTGTAAATATTATTTTGTATATTTAAATTCATTGAAGCCAAAGTTGTGGACTGGGTACCTATAGCCTAGTGAGATTCCATACGAAATCAGCTAGTCTACAAGAAAGTTGAAACCTCGTAAACTAGCCTTTTTGTCACTCTAGTTAATGAGTGCATTTCAATAGATTTATTTTCAACCACCAATTAAAATTGTCCAAAGACACCGCGTTGGTCGACACGGTAAATTCTGTACATCCAGTGCTCTTCTCTCTTAAAACTGTGTCATTGAGAAGATGAAAAGGTTCTTTACAAATTGAGCGTTTCATTTACCAGAGTAGAGTTAAACCTTTAGTAAACTTTAAGCGAAACTTCCCCCTTCAAACCCGTGTTAGGAGTGGGCGCCCTTTACTTAGGCAGTGTTTTGAATAAACTTCGAGATTGTAAAATATTCCCCGAGAGCAAGTTAATTTCGAACGTTGTGGGAGACCGCTCGAGATGGGTTTTATTGGTGCAAAGTTTGAGGGTATTCTTATTGGTGACAGCCAACCAACAGTTTGTTTACACTCAAAGGGATTCTTTATCACAACGAGGAAGCAGTGTATGGCTTCGTGGTATATATATTCTTTATTCGACGCTACCAACTAACACAAAATACAAAACTTTTTAAATATTTATTTCTGTTTCTTTCTACTTTGGAGGATATGAAGAAGTACCTTTGCGAAACAGTGTAGTCAGGAAGGTTGACTTTATACTAAAGAGACAAAGATATATTAAAGGATGTTGGATAGCCTATTAGTTCGACGCCCTCCATGGTCGAGTGGTAAGATGCTCGACCACGAATCCAAAGGTCGCAGGTTCAAACCCGGCGTGCGCAAATAACTTTTGTTTGATTAATATGTGTCATAACACATTTAATTCATGTAAAAATAATAAAAAGTATATTTGCGACACGTTCCAGAGTGGTAAATACTCCAAGTATCGCCTTGGTGAAAGACCACCATTCAGAATCGAAACGTTGCTTGAAATGGCTTTGGCCGTGTTTGGTGACTAGATCTGAATAGCCAGGTACTTCCCAACCTTCCTCTTCCCAATATCCTTCCCTTCCCCACTACCTTCATCCTCACAACATACCCTATATGGGGATGCCATAGTCTCACTGGTTCTAGACGGTTGGGAGCAGTTGAGACTCTTGTGCGGTATTCACGTTAACAAAACAAAAAAAGTTACCGCCCACGTGTAATTTGGAGATTTTTAAGAAATATATTTTAACACATTAAAGCAAACAATATCAATACACCGTTAAAATGATTTATAAAGTCAAATAATCACACAAACACTTTTAACAAAAAGTTTGCCTAAATAATGATTAAAGCTTTTTGTTGATTTTATGTTTTTATATCATTAAAAATGTGAAAATTCTAAAGTTCGGTCATAAATATTTAAAGCTGTTGAAATACCTCTGAAAAGTGATGTTTTGTAATCTTTGTTTGGTCTTATTTGAACATTCACGCATATCAACATCATGTTTGATTTATTTGTATGACCACTGCAAGTATTTTAACTAACACAAATTTAGGAAATAACCTCAAAATCACAGTGTCATTTCTTCCAGTGGGCTATTTAAATAAATACGCGTTACTTTTAGACGTTGTGCTTCCAATTCTCTGCTTTTAGTTATGTCTTGAATTAAGTGCTTTTTGCGTCTTAAAAGGTGTGAACATTTGTAAAAAGGTTGAACCTTAATAACATTAGGTACTTAACAATATTTTCAAGTGTGAACTGAACCAATCACCGGGGGACATCTCGGTGGGCTAAATGAATGTCTGACAAATTCTTTTAAAAAATGGAAATGAACATCAATCATAATAAATCAATCATCTTCAACCTGTTTTATTGGATAAAAAAAACGTAGGTACAGAATGGAAAATAAATATTTTAATTAAATTTGAGTGGGAGATTTTTTTTTCATTACTGTGGCAACACCGAGCTGCGCCTATTTTCAGATGTGAGGTTATACTTGACTTCCTAATTTGACAGATTGACATTTGACAGGAAAATCGTGCCTTACTCATATGATTCAGGTTATTTGCTTGCTTAAAGTGCCCGTCGTTTCCACACAGTTATTTCAACACAGCATAATCGCTTCTACCAGGGGTGTTAGTTGAAGTTTGCTGGTTTTTTCAATAAAGAAAACGCGTAATTCTCAAGGGAATCTCAAAAATTTTTATTCGAAGTATTGACCATCGGATTCTATACATTTTGTCCATCTTTGAGGCAAATCATGGATACCATTCAAAAAAAAAATTCTCTTTCCAGGCAAACCATTCGACGAGCCATTTTTCGACTTTTTTTAAATTGGCGAAGTGCTGCTCTGCGAGTGAGTGTCCCATCGATGCGAAAAGGTGATAGTCGGACGGGGCAAGGTCTGGAGAGTACGGCGGGTGCGATAATATTTCCCAATTCACTTCTTTAGCTGTATAAGCCGGTGCGATTTGTCTCAAGATTATCGATTTGTCTCTCGTTCATTTGGTGTGGTACCCATTTTCCATACTTTTAGATCTTTCCCATGGCTTTTAAACGTTGGAAAATTGCTCCTCGGGTCACATTAAGTGTTTGGGCCAATTGTTGTTGTGATTGGGTTGGGTCTTCATCCAATAACGCCTGCAATTCCTCGTATTCGAACTTTTTCGTTGCACCAGGATGTTCATTGTCTGTTAAATCGAAATCTCCACTTTTAAATTGACGAAACCATGTCTCACATGTTTTAATCACTGGAGCATGTTCACCATAAGTTTTTACCAGCAACCGATGAGCTTTAACTGCTTTTTTCTTTTGATGAAATAAGAAAAGCAACGAATGCCGCAAATGCGATTTACTTGGAACGAAACTCGACATATTCTCTGAGGTAAACAACCATGACACTATTATTTTGGCAGAATGTAACTTGTGTATTTTTGAAGGCTAATGTCCATAAAAAAATATGACATAGATGCCAAATCATAGAAATGTATACATATCTCTAGCGACATCTATGAGTAAAACCGGCAAACTTCAACTAACACCCCTGGTAGGAGGCAAATGTTTTAAAAATACAAAAAATACCTTTTTTTAAGTTTAATACTTACATTAAAAAAGGAACGATTAGGTCGAAAACAAGGTTTTAAAACTTGTAAAAGTGTTGTATGCAAACTAAGGATGTGGGGTTTCAAAAAATAATGTGTCTATAATATATAATATATTAATAATTATATCCAACTGTTTGGCGCAATTTTCGTCGATAGCGTTGGACGTTGGCGGCATCTAGCTGTTATTTCCAACGGCTAGATATATTTTGATACAGTACTAGTGCATATCAATATGTCTACGTGAATTTTTCGTGCCCCTTTCACATGCATTTATGCGTTTTTTTAAAAGAAAATATTTTACGACTTCCAAAAAAGGTGTCTCGTTTGTCTATACACTGTGGGAAGAGGGTGAAAATGCTACGTTTTTCATTGATAACAAAAAATAGCGAAAAAGATTCTGACACCTCCACCAAGATTTATAGGTGACCTTAGATTATCTAAAGTGTTTGTGAACTTTTCTATCGAGTTTTTCGGTTAGAAGGATCTTGCTCAAATCTTCCGTTGAAAATCTCCTCGAATAAAAAAAAGTTTTTAAGTTAGTAAAGTTTGTATTATCTCTGGTCCATGGCATTGATATATATAGTGACTACAGTGTGAACAAACCGCCAACGAGCAAATTATCTATTTTTTATTATTTTATTTAACTTGGAATTTTTATCAAGAGTTTATTCACTTGTGTCATCTTCACCATCATCATTAGCTACCCTCTATATCTCCTCGTCGGATGAACTTCTTCTCAAGCTGCTTCCACTTCTCATCGAGTGTTTCCGTCTAATTTGCCTATCTCGTCATTCCAGCATTTAAACACAGCCTAAACAGCGTTTGCGATCTTGTCTTTGATTTAATGCGCAGTCGTAAATTGTGGGACTCGTGGTGATGGTTTACATAAACCGCTGCACAAAATTATTTTTTGAGTGTTAAGGTTATATCCAAAACACTGCTGAGTTGTTTTTGTTGTTGTAATTTTAAATGTACGCTAGTACAGAAATGTTACATACTATGTTCTGATCTTTCAAATTCACGAAGATTCAAGGAAAAGAGGACGATTTAAAAAAAAATACAGATTTTCAGTAGATAAAAATAACAAAATTGTATAGAAATGTATGACTTCTGGTAAAAATAAAATTTGTCAGTCTTCTGTAAAGATACAGTAAAGTGAATATGGAAAAAAATAAAATGGTAAATAATTCATCCGGCTGACATCTTGACTATTGCCACCAAACAAATTCGTTGGTATAGGTGCAACTGAATTTCTTTATTATTTTATAATTAATACCGTACAAGAGTGTCTACTGCTCCCAACCGTCTGGAGCCAGTGAGACTATGAAATCCCCAATTGGAGTATGTTGTGAGGCTGAAGGTAGTGAGGAAAGGAAGAAGATGGGGAAGAGGAAAATTAGAAAGTACTTGGCTAATCCGATCTGGTCGCCGAATACGGATAAAAGCCATTTTAAGCGACGTTTTGATTCTGAATGGTGGCCTCTTACCAGGGCGATACTTAGAGTATCTGCCACTCTTGAATACTTTAAATTATTTTTGACAAAAAATTTTCCAGTCATTTTGTCCATCCTTTAAGCTATGTTTAGGCTTTTTTGTTTTGGATAATTCGTTTAGTGATTATTGTTTAATTTCGTTATTTTTATATTAGTTTCTTTTTTGATATCTCTGGATACTTGTGAGCATATTTTTAATGCCCTTTTTTACTATTTTTTTCAATTATAATAAAAATTTAGTAGCTTAGTGGACAAACGCGTCGGATTCTCATCCAGAGGTCGTGGTTTTAATTCTTCTGCTAGCCTTGCTTCCATCATTGCAGTTTTTAAAATATGTCAGAAATATTGTCAGATTATTCCTAACCTGGAAATATTTGTCTTTCTTTTAAAGAAATAAAAATTTAATTAAATAACTAAAGCTGCTTGTATTTTTGTTGGTCAAACGTTATTACCAAATACTAAGGAACAGAATTAAAAAATGTTTGCTAATCCGTCAGTTTCCTGTCGAGAATCCTGTCAGTACAACAAGCAAATGTTTACCTTTATTTACATTTTATTAAGTAAGCCGCATTCAGACAAGATCAAAAAAGCACTCAACAAGTATATTTCTAGTCAAATCAAATCTTGGCTCCTTAGTTAACAGGAATATATTAATTTTAATGCCGTCGTTTATGACTGCTAACTTCTTGAAAGCATTTGAGATCCAAGTTACTTAACTGTCCAAAGTGCTGTGAGATGAAAATTAAATTTACAACAAACTTGTTGAATGAGTGATCGTTAATAGTTGTCTTTAGATATATATAGATTTATAGTTTAGTTTATATATTTTTCAACAAAAGCTTTGTTTATCAGTTTCGAAATGTGTTTTAACAGCTGGTATGAAATGTATCGCCGTCTGCCATATTATTTTTAGATTGAGTGGTTAACAGATTATTTATTTATTTTATATTTAAAAAACAGTTTTACACCAAAACATTGCAAAAAACACAAAAAATGGTAATCATAATTACACAAAGATTAAAGTAAAAAGAAGTTTAAAAAAAAAAAAAAATTGTTTTCAAGAAGTACATAATATAGTTAAAACTTAATAGCTAGTTCTTGCTTAAACTTGTTGTAGCTCGTGTGAAAAATATCCAAATTTCCTGCGAGGCAGTTAATTAACCTAGTTAGTCTTCCCAGGGGCATCACCATTGGTAAGTTAGTTCTGCACCTGGGAAGAAACAGAAGCCTGTGTTGGCGGCCATGCGTGAAATTATCAGGGACATAAAATCAAATTTTCGCCAGGATGTTAGGTATTAATAATACACCGTTCAGATATTATATATGTTACTGAATAATTATAAAAAAGATTGTATTAGGTGTACAAATTTGCTTCCGTCGTTTTCCTATAGATGGCTTTAGCGGTAAGTAGTGGTCGTAATAAATAAAACATTGACGTCATGCAATTAACTTAGGTATCCGTCAACATAATCCCATAGAAAAATTATTCGATTTGTGTCTGCATCATAAAATTATTCTCGGTTGAAAATGACAGTTTACGAGACGAATCCTCGTCATTTGCAGGAGGTTTTAATTTTCTACTCAATATAAAAAAATCTGCGAAAGTCACGGCTTCAAGGCTATGCTCTGTATTTGGTGGGACCAGCTCGGCGTAGTGTATTATTAGCTGTTAAAACCGACTGAAACAATCACAGGCGATCGTTACCACACACAACTAATGCGTTTGAGTCGAGCATCAAAAGACAAACGGCCGTAATACAACGAGAGACACGATAGAGTGATTTTGCAGCATGACGGTGCTCGACCCCATGTTGCGAAGGTGGTCAAGACATACTTGGAAACTTTGAATGGGTCTTTGAAAACAAGTCCTACTCCACCCGCTGTATTTTCTAGACGTTCCTCCCTCTGACTTTCACTTGTTTCGACCAATGGCACACGACCTGGCTGACCAGCACTTCCAGTCTCATGAAGAAGTAAAAAATGGATCAATTTGCGGATCGCTTTAAAAGATGACAAGTTTTTTTAACGCAGGATTCGTACACTGCCCGAAAGATGGGAGAAAGTAGTGGCCAGCGATGAACAATACTTTGAATCATAAATGTATAAGAAGTTTTTTACAATAAAGCCTTGATTTTCAGAATAAAAAACGGCGGAAGCAAAGTTGTACACCTAATATTGAGCTTAGCTCAAGGGCATCCACTACTTTTCCGAACCGTTTTAAGGAACAGATGGTCTGTTTTTTTTAATTAAACGGAGCAACTACAAAATTATTTTAATCACCCTCAACTCTCTTTGCCCAACCCAATTTACATTTATAGAGACTATACATTAAAAACTAGGAGTTTTCTCACCAAAAGCTGTTTGCTTTTGAGGTTAGTAGAGATAAAACGTAGATATAGAGAAACGTATATAAGAAGTAATAAATAAAGAGGAAAAACCACTTGTAAACATGTTCTTATGAGCGTACAAAAAGAGCATATTGTCGCTGGAAAGGCGAAAAGTCTGAAGTGCCACTTCGGGAAGTGTACACTGGAGCACATATTTTTATTGTTTTTGTTTTACAATAAAATTCATGTGTCTTCAGTACCTGGTTGGATTTTGAAAAAAAAAGTTACCAAAAGCGACAAAAAGTTAAAAGAGTTCGAAGCTTGTGTCACTTGAGTCAAGTCTTCCCTTAAATGGTAATATATATTAGATGGCTGAAGAGTCACTAAAGTCTTCAAGAATCAAACGAGAGTCAGAGCATTCGATGCAAAAAAAGAACTGATCAAAACTGCATATTTAACTCATTTTCGGCCAAAATGTCGCTTAAGCCCTTTTGCTTTTCCAGCGACTATATACAGCTTCTGACAAACCGCAAACAGTCCTGATAAGAGATAACTAACATTGAGATGGGAATATGGTGATCAGAATCCTTCATACCATCTCCGGTGGCACAGTAGCAATAAAAATATATACGAGTATATATATATACCGAGGGATATTAGAAAAAACCCTGGGGTTTGGGTAACGTACTCCTGCCAATAAGACCACAAGAAAAGGGGAGGTCAGGGAAAAGGGAACTCTCCCTTTCACTGTGACCGCTACGTTGGGGGTCGCGCAGTAGACAGTGCAAAAAGCTAAGCACTATACGCAATCAAGGCGCCACCTGTGCCGGGCAGCAACAAGAGGCCTTTTTATCCCCTTGTGGGGAGGCTGTAACAGTATCGATTAAAAGGTACTATAATGCTAGCTAGAAAGATTTTTTTTAATATTCCGATTGCATTTTCTGGAAAAGAACTTTTTTTTTTAAATGATGATTTTTTAGGTTAAACATGTTTCATTAGTAAGACGATAAAAAGTACATACGAATATGTATTGTGTTATTGACTCACGTTCTTTTTTGCAACTAATCCAGTTCAACATTCTTTGCCATAGACTCAATTAACAGAAATAATTAATTGCTGTTCCTCAATCATCACTCTACTAATTATGGGTATCATTTTCCACTGTCCAGAATGTCGAGACTTGAATTCTTGGCTTATTACTTGACGTGAATTCCATGGCTTGAGTTTTTGGTACCAGTCTAAATGATTTTTGTCATTCTTTCCGACTGTACCAACCATATGCACATATATGTTGTCCTATTTTTTGTCATTTCTTCAATATAATATTATGTATATGCTGTTCTTTCTCTGTTGCTCTTTTCTCTCATTTCGTATAATGTATTGTTTTGAATTTCCGTTAGTTTATAATAAAATTAATAAATGTTATTAGTTGAAAAGATAGCCTAGCATAACTGCTTGTCATTATTTTTGGAAGTTATTCATATTCTCATAATGCTTTTTAAATTAATATTATTGAAGTCATTTTACATTATTTACAGGCGGGTAAAAAACTTTTGCCATCTTATTCAAATCGGCACTTGGAATCCCACCCGATCCTTTTCGAAATATCCCAAAGCCAGGAATTTTATTTGCCGACTCCTGTAAAACTTTATCTTTCCCAGTATCATTGTAGCCATTATATTTCTGCAAAAGCTGACTTTGCATTAAAGTTACATAGACAATAAAAGGCGATATTTTTGCGCCTTCGCATAATGTGTAAATAGTACCTTTGCATCAAATAAGATCTTGTATTATAAGTGGAGTAGAAAAGCCAAGTCACACATTTCCAAATCAACTTTAGATTGGACCGCTTACTTAAATTCCAGTATTGATAAAAAAACTTTTTATAATTCTGTAGAGATTTTTTCTCCTGAAGCTCGACACCATTTTGATTCAGAAAACTTCACAACGGTTAGCAATCGTTACACGATACAACGCAATGGTGCTACGAACAGAGATGATTGACGTCAGAGGGATTTTGTTAAGTTGGTTTTTTTAAACTTTTTTATTATTTTTTCGAATAATCTTATACAGCACAATTCACATACTCAGAATCTACATTTTCTATTCGATCTTTTTTTTTAAATTGAGTTAAAATATTTTTTAACTGAAGTTCTTTATTATCATTTGCAATTCTTTTGTGGTTGTAACTAAGGGCTTTAAATGTCAATTTTGACTTGAGCATTTAAAAATATTGTTAATTCTTTGTCAAATTTGTTATGTAAAGGTTTAATCATAAACAGCGTACTTGAAAATACTAATCTCAAACCAATTTTAATTTCAATTCTGAGATTTGATTTCAACTATTTTTTTAGTTTCTTTTATCTCAAAAAAAAATTTTTTTCGACATAATTCCTTACAAAGAAACCATTAAAGAATTGCAAATAACTGTTGTATTCAGTTTTCTTTCATAATTCAGCTTCCTTTCATAAATGTGTTGGTATTTTTTTGAGAATATTGTTTAAAATATTTCCAAGTTAAACATAATACTATCCCAAATGTTTGATTTTCTTTAAAAAATCCATCAACCTTTATTTGCCTTCTAAATTTTTATTTACATGCCATATTAATATAGTAAAACGATACAAATTTCATATACTATGCTAATTGCCTACATTTAGGTGCTAGCCTATCAAATGAATAAAAACTCAATGGATGAACATTTTTTATAAGCATAACTTGAACCTCACAGTATCCAATATTAAACATTGATTATGAAAAATGATTAAAAAATATATATAAACTGAAACACCCTGTAACTTCGTAATAACTCACTTGTGCTTTACAAAATGATGTTTTTCAACTATGTCATCTTCTCAAATAATGTGTTAATGTATTTTTTCTAATTCAATGTTAGTGGTATAAGTGTTTTTTTCTGGAATTATAACTTATGTTTGGAGAATCGATTTTTTCTTCTACCATGTCATTAAAAAAAGTTTGACTAAGAAATTTGGAGATTTTCGTGTGGCTGAATAAATATTCTTCCAAATAAAAATAAAATTGCACGGAGTTTTCTTGTAAAAGCAAACAGTAATGTCACTTTGGAAAATATTTTTTTCTCAACTTCAAATATGTATAACTCGACTCGTACCGAACTTAACGCAAATCAAAATATCTCCACGGATTGATTACTTTGTTGACAAGCGATTGCAATTCATTTAAATATGCAAACAACAGGTTTTACAGGAGAAAAACTCCTGAAAATATTATGATGTACCATATGTCCGGTGACTATTGGCACTTCCGGTACACTAGAGGTTAACACTTAGAAACGTGTCCGTTTTCCAGTGGTAAAAAAACTGTCTTTACAATTTGATTAGATATACATAATAACTATCAAAAAGTGTTGCTATTTAAGTTAGTCGATTAATATTGTTAGCAAAATATTTAAAATTCGCTAAAGTCTTGTCGTTGAGGACTTGGATTAAATTTTCTAACAAGCTTTCATCCACTGAATAGAAAATCTCAAGAAGTGTGATCTATACCGATTTGAAAGAAAACTGATTTACCCAGTTAATATGAGGCCTTTGACTCAATTTGGCTTAACCAATTTCACCAGAACCGAGGAAAAATTGAGCTTACTGCGGGCACACGGACACGCCCACGACACATTTCTATAGGTTTATCTCTTCGGTGCTTCTATTTCACCAACCCACAACCTCAAACTAATAAACGACCTTGTTCGGGTCTGTGGTTGAAGTTTTTCTTGCTAACTTCATAAGTAACATGGCAATACACAAAGAGGGGATTTTGAGGGAAAAATCTGCAAAAGAGAAAAAAATATGATAAGCCGGAGCGGGATCGATGAGGCATTCAATATGTCCCCCGAGATAAGCGTAATTGAAAAGCAGTGAATGGGCGGAGAACAGAAAAGAAAATAATAAGGAAACGACGAAAATACACCCTCCATTAGCCACCTTCTCTCCAGGCGATTTTACCAAAGAACAGAAATTCATTTTATCACGTCAGCAAAGTTCCAATTATTATTGCCATATTAATATTTTAACATTGATTCACTCAAAACTAGAAGGCGAATAACTGATTTAATATGTTTACATAAAATAATTCACGGTCATCTCGATACTACAGTATGTCTTACCTAATTCTTATTGTTTAAGACGCCGTAGCATATTCCACCTAAGTACATTCAGAAATAATATTGCCTACTTTAGCCCTCTGCCTCAAACGTGTCGACAATATAATAATATAGAGTGTATTAATGTAGACATTTTTGTCGATAATTTGTACAGTTTCAGAAAAAATGTTCTTCTATTGTGTTGGATTTCATGGTGATAATTTGATAGGTTACCTTCATGGTTTTCATCCAGTTCCTACATTATCCAACCATTTCGCAAACCGAATTCCGTATAAAACATCACGGTGCTCAAAACAGAAGAGTTTAATGTGACGAAACGTGTTTCGTGTGGTTCGTTGGTCTCTTACTTGTTCATCGGTTTGTTGTTGTTCTCCAAGTAATACAAAATTAAGTGTGGTGTTTTGTTGTGATTTGTCATTAACAATATAACTTTGTAAGAAGAATCAAGAACTTCCACATCAACTACATCGGTGGGTGAAAGGTTTCCTATTTTTCCTTTAATCCCAATAATCTATCCACATCCATAATTAGAGACGCTTCTATCAAGTAGTATGGCTTTTTCTGTTACAGTCCACAATTTTCCAAATTCATCTCATGCGAAAACACATTCAGTGTTTTTATCGCAACTTTGGATCTATCATATTGCTTAAAAATATGTAACAATGATTGGGCTAATTATATATTGAGAGGAGAGTGGCCTGCGAGAAATGGGTGTTACGTTTAATTTGATGTATTCAAGTTATACACATAATGCATAAATTAATTTTACAAAATGCTTACATCTGTCTTTCAACATTTTGAAATAAAACCATTGTACGCGTATTATTTTGGTATAAAATTAATGCTTAAATTAAATTTGTCTTGGTCAACACATTTTTTCTGTTTTAATTATTCACGTTTCTGAATATTATTTCAACAAATATTTTCACAAGTGTCGATCGCTCTATATATTGTTAATGTATTTTTCTAAACTAATTTTCGAGCCAACGAGTACAACAAATTTACCTTCGTAAATACAACATGGTGTCAGGAGTGGAATGATAATATATATACATTTTTTTTAAATCTTAGAATACCCTCTTAACCTTCTCGTTTCCAAGATAACAATTGACCTTACCTTACTTATTTAATTGTTTAAATATATTCATGATTCAGTCCTCTGTAAGCTGATTCTTTCATCATTGCACAAATAACATGTTCCGCATTCATTGTAGTAGGAGGTTTTCAAATAAATTATCCTTAAAAGTGTTTCTTTTTTTTTAAATCGAAAATTTATAAATATTTAACAGGTTTAATGAGTTTTTGATTTTTCCATTATGTTTCAATGCATTCAATTAAAGTTTCATAAATTAATATGATCTTCTTTTCGAAACTTTTTCCACAAGAAAATGTGTAAATAACTGTGAATGTTATTGTAACGCTGGGCATAGCATCGTGGGATTGGAAGTTTTTAAACTCGGTAATGTGAGGTTAACGACAAATACATTTGATACTAATGAGGCGAATGAAGCGAATGAAGCGAATGAAGCGAATGAAGCGAATGAAGCGATTAAAGCGAATGAAGCGAATGGATTTAATGAAACAAATGAAGCGAATGAATCGAATGAAGCGAATGAAGCGAATGAAGCAAATGAAGCGAGTGAAGCAAATGAAGCGAATGAAGCAAATGAAGCGAATGAAGCGAATGAAGCGAATGAAGCGAATGAAGCAAATTAAGCGAATGAAGTGAATGAAGCGAATGAAGCGAATGAAGTGAATTAAGCGAATGAAGCAAATGAATCGAATGAAGCGAATGAATCGAATGAAGCGAATGAAGCGAATGAAGCGAATGAAGCGAATGAAGCGAATGAAGCGAATGAAGCGAATGAAGCGAATGAAGCGAATGAAGCGAATGAAGCGAATGAAGCGAATGAAGCGAATGAAGCGAATGAAGCGAATGAAGCGAATGAAGCGAATGAAGCGAATGAAGCGAATGAAGCGAATGAAGCGAATGAAGCGAATGAAGCGAATGAAGCGAATGAAGCGAATGAAGCGAATAAAACGAATGAAACGAATGAAGCGAATGAAGCACTATTCTCTCAACAATATTTTTTAATAAAATAATAATAATTTATTTAAGTCCTTGTATCCTCTAAATAGAAATGTTTATGATTTAACACTATGTTCACATGAGCATATTTGACTAATGTCTCCTCTGTCCCAATCTCAAAAGCTTTAGCACGCCCCTTGTATTATGCGATGGGAAGTAACTCAGGGTCCCTAGAGAAATCGAGTCAGATTAAATCAAAGATGGAAATTTCGGTTAAGTGTAATGAGAATCATGCCACCCTTGTATTCGCAGTCGATTGCCACGTAATCAATTTTAATGTTTACAAACAAATATGTTAAGCATTCCGCTCGTCATGAGGAAGCACCAGTTGTAAATACAAATCACATGGAATTAAATATACGTCAAAGCTGATTATCTTACGACACAACTATAGGTTATATAAAGACATATTTTAAAAATAGTATAAAACCCCATCATTTATTATTAAACTAATCACACAATTATATACCTCATACAGAGTGGTAGATATACTGAGTATGGCCCTGGTGAAAGACCACCATTCGGAATCGAAAAGTTTCTTTTAAATGACTTTAGCCGTGTTTGGTGACCAGATCTGTATAGCCAGGTACTTCCCAACCTTCCTCTTCCCCATCTCCTTTCCCTCTCCACTACCTTCATCCTCACAACATAAACCAATTGAGGATGCCATGGTCGCACTGGATCTAGACAGTTGGGAGCAGTTGGGACTCTTGTGCGGTATTCACTTTAAATTTATTATTTTTTTAAAACACCTCGCAAAGGCAAAGGTGCCGAAGCGCCATTTTGGGAATCTTACACCACAACACTTTGAATTTTGTTTTTCGTTTTACAATCCAATTCACAAGTGTTTCAGTACCTGGTTGGGTTTTGAAAAAAAAAGTTAACTCAGGTAACTTAATGCTCTCACTGAGTTACCTGAAGCGACAAAATGCTGAAAAAGTTCCAAACTTGTGCCACTGCAGTCCAGCCTTCTTCCAAATGGCAAACATATTTTAGATAACTGAAGGGCCACAAAAGTCTTCAGAATCAAACGAGAGTCAGGGCATTCGAAGCAGAAAAAAAAACTGATCAAAACTGAATATTTAACTTACTTTTGACCAGAGTGTCGCTTAAACTCTTTTGCCTTTTCAGCGACAGTAAAATGTATTATCTTTGTTTTTTTTTTTACTCACTATTATGTTTGATTAATAAATAAATCTTTTATTTAAAATAAATATAAGTATTGTCTGTTTATCTTTTGGTGGATATTCGCATCTTTTTTTTGTAATTTTAAAAAGTTTTTTTTTACTATTTGCACTTCACAAATAATCCCTAGAAGTATGATATCTATGCCAACTTTAAAGGAAACTTATTTTTTTTTAATTTTCAAAAAAGACTTTTTGTCTCTTAAGCCCCAAACAAGTCACTGAAATTGATGGTCTGTTCAAGAAAAGATAAACAATATTTATCAATGTTTCATAAATATCAACAGAAGCGAAATTTTTTGTGTATTTCGTGCACACAGACATTGTCATAATACACTTTTAAAGTATGCTCACTTCTAAAAGTGATCACAATGATCTACGTAAAATTATAGTGATTTTTGCAGGCCTTGAAACTAACTTATTACTTCGAAGTCAATCATTCGTAGAAGAGGCAGTTGCCCAAAGTTAATTCTCTACAGTTCTTGGAATGCTTCGTAAAACACACGCAATTATAATATCTTCTCACAAACCAGAGATGGATCAATTAAAACTAGTCTGGAGTTAGACAAGAATCGGTTCAAAATGGTCAGTGATTGGATTATTGACAGATCCAGGGTTCATTGCTGAGTTTGACAGTTTGTAGTGAAGTTTCAAACATAGCCACTGAAGAGGTAAACTGATAGAAGTGTCTTGTGCACGAAACAAGGTCGATTTAGCCTTTTTATGAAAATGATCAAACCTTTTCAAATATTGAAAGTCTTTTTTTTAAGATAATCAAGTTCATGGGCCTGTCTAGAGCCTAGGAGTCGATATGTGTAAATTTGCGACATCACTTTTCTTCAAATCTATTCAGTGATCATAGCTGACCTTGGGTCTGACTCAATCTCGTGGGATGGGTTATGTTTAAAAATCCATCCAATTTCATAATTTAGACGTATATTGTACGCAATGTGAGTAAAAATCAAACAAAATGATTTGGAAAATCAGACAGAAAAGGAAAAATATTTGCACCACCGAGAATCGAAAAAGAAAGTGAGAACGACCCGCTTTTCGGCGGAAGTTCTATCAATATTCACTACAACGCAATTTACTTTAGATAGAATCTTCGCTCACAAACATAAAGACGGATTTCTCTCACGGAAAATAAATTGAAATACTTGTACCGGACAGGTCGTGGGAATATCGAAGACAAGGACGTCCAACCCAAGATAGTCCTCGTTTTCTATATTTTCCGCGCTTAGGAGCTCTTGCACTCAGTCCGATATACTTTCTCTTCTGAGTGTTCAAATAGAATGGCAGATGCGGGAGGCGGGGGGAGGGTTTCATATTTACGATCTCAGAGCAATAATATACAAGAGGTAACGCTGTAGATCGATCTGTAGTCAGGTTTTACTGACTCGGTTGGACCTGGGCGTGGCTAAGACTAGGGTTACGGTATTTATACATCCATTCATAGGACATGTCGACACAATGTTTTTGTTTATTCGTATAACCATTTTTTCACAGTATTCTTATAAAAATAAATATAACATATAACCTAAAGAACCGTTGAGTTATGTTCAGTTTAGTTGCACATCAAAGCGTGTGGGCGGAGTCCCGAGACGCACGAGTCAAAGAATATGGTGTCAATACTTTAAAGCGGTGTGAAATTTTGACAAAATTTTGTTGTCTCTTTCTCTCTCGCAGTATACGACGTAAAAACCCGGGGTAAGTAATTTATCGCAAATTTGTTTAGGTTGGGTAAAACAAATTAGCTCTCTCTCCATAGATATTCTTACTCCGAGTTTACGATGGACTTCGAAATCAGCCCTCCGCTCCCCGCGTCCGGCTGCCATCCCTGCACTGCCCGCCTCTTCTAGATTGGGCGGGCTCTAAGACTAATCGCGACTTGATTTCATAATAATAATAATAAATTTAATATTGTGAGAGTTCGGCCAGAGATAGCCCAAAATAAAGTAGGCAGATAGCACGGCCGGACTCTCTTTAGCCTAATTAGCCCAATCTGCTTTATATAACAAAAACCTTTTCACTCTACAGATGTAATCATAGAGTTGGTACAGTAGTATCTATCCAAGGCAGTAAAGTCAGTTTTTGACTTGTTTTTGATGATTTTAAACTGACTCGGAGCACCTGGGCGTGGCTAAGACTAAGGCTACGGTATTTATACATCCATTCATATCACATATCGACATAATGTTTTTGTTTATTCGTATGGCCACTTTTTCACAGTATTTTTATCAACAAAAATATAGCATACAACCTAAAAAACCGTTTAGTTGTGTCAAATTTAGTGGCATAATAAAAAATGTAGGCGGAGTCCCGCCGTGAACCAGGAGCTTAAGATCATTGCCACAGTATATAGAAGCGGTCTATGAAATTTGTTGTCTCTTTCTCTCTCATGGTGTTCGACGTAAAAACCCGGAGAAAGTGATTTATCGCAAGTTTGTGTAGGTTGGGTAAAAATAATTAGCCCTCCCTCCATATATTGTTACTTCAAGGATGTAATCATCTGAAATTATAATTCAAATTTCACTTTTTGTAGGCTAGGTTAAGTTCGTTCAAAAGCCAATCAAGGGAAATAAACAAGTAACGATTTCTGGAAAAGCACTCGGGTGTCAATTATTGATATTCGATAGCTCTTTGTGCTTTTTATGTTCGAACTATTTACTAACAGCAAAGCTTTGAATAGCTAATAAAATTAATCGAGCTATTTTGATAGCGATTGATAAAATAGTGAACTCTAACGAAAGGAATAGAAAATTAGCAAGGCGATTGAGAAAGTTAAATTAAATCAGCACAGTTTTTAAGCAAAGCGAACAAAATATTCACAATGGTGAAACTGTAGTAATAGAACGTGTTTCTCAATACAAATTCTGAGAAACTTAGATTAGCGAAAAATGGAATCTATCTGAAAAAGTAAGAAAAAAGTAGGTAAAAAAAATCTTCTGCAACCGTTACCTAACAAAACAGCTTACTTTATAAAGGGGCGAAACGTTATAATGCGCTGCTGGAAACCATCCTAATTATGCCAATTAATAAATTAAAAATATAGTAGTATTTTATGACTAAGTTATGATACTATTACTTAGTCAAAAGGGAAAACAATTATAATTAGAAACTTCGTATACTTTAATATACAAGTAACTTTCAGTGGCGGCTCTTTTTAGTGTGCTAAAGTGGTAAGATTAAAAAAACGTCATTATTGATATTGTCGTAGCCGAAAATGTTTATTTTAATTTTAAAAAAAAAAATTTATGAAGATTTTTCAGAAATCCGTGCAGTGCACCACAAAAACTGAAAAATCCTGAAAATCTTCATACAAAAAAAAAATTCTTGAAAAAAATAAAAATTATTTTCGGCTAAAATAACACTTACAATGGGTTAGTTTTCAATCTTAACACTCTAGCACACTAAAAACTCACGAGCCGCCACTGGTAACTTATATAAATTAATAAAACTTAAAGAATGGTTCGTTGTATTTCGCCATTTTTTGTACGGCATGAAACCTAAACACTAAACTAAACATTACGTGAAAGATAGTTTTTTTTTTTAAATGTGCATATTTATATTTAGCGCATACTCAAAATACCCTTTATATCTTCATTTAAGACTTCTATTTTCAAACTCTTAAAATGCAAATATCAGAGATATCAAATTAATTATCAAGTGTATTTTTTACACTGTATCTTTCACAGGATATACAAGGTGAAGTATTGATTGAACATTTACCAGTTGGCAACTTGCATTCGAATTTTTTTTTTTATGTAAATTAATTCTGATCATGGTTAAACATAATGACGTGGTTGGTCGATTGGAACCGAAATAAGATTTTATATTTTAAGGAAGTTTTTTTTGTCACGGAAATCAAACATTTTATGGTTTGACATATTCAATAAAATAAAAATAAAAAAAACTTTGTGAAAAACCACAGATATTATGTTCTTATTTATGACCGACTGGTTTCGCTCAGCCTAAGCATCATCAGTATCAGAGATATGTATACATTTCTATGATTCAGCATCTATGTCATATTTTTCTATGGAAATTAACCTTCAAAAATACACAAGTTACATTCTGCCAAAATAATAGTGACATAGTTTTTTTAGCTCAGAGAATATGTCGAGTTTCGATCCAAGTAAATCGCGTTTGCGGCATTCTTTGCTTTTCTTATTTCATCAAAAGAAAAAAGCAGTTGAAGCTCATCGGTTCCTGGTAGAAACTTATGGTGAACATGCTCCAGTGATTAGAACATGTGAGACATGGTTTCGTCAATTTAAAAGTGGAGATTTTGATTTAACAGACAATGAACATCCTGGTGCAACGAAAAAGTTCGAAGACGAAGAATTGCAGGTATTAATAATAATTGTTATACTCTTACATTTCCCTCTTAGATAACGCTAGTATGGTTTTCAAATCTCATATGGTTGCTTTCAACGGGTTTGCATAGAGCTTGGGCTGATTTGAAATCAGAATTTATGTGGTACTTCAATTAAAGGATTCACCGTAAAGGGTTCATTTTAAAGAACTAGCAGTTCCTGAAGCGTTCACAAGACTTTGAAGTTTTTCCCAACGCTAATCATTAGGGTACAAAATTAAACTAAGCAAACAGTTCATAGTGTGCGGTTATATGTACATACAGAGGGAGAAAACAATATAAAATAAAATAAGAAAAAAGTGAGAAAACAAAATAATAAAAGAACTGTTTCTCTCTGTTCTTTTGTTAGAATTTAAATATTGTTATTTTGTTTTCTCAAGGTTCTCTTATTTTATTTTATATTGTGTTCTCCCTCTGTATGAATATACATGAATAACCACACACTATGTTTTTTTTTCAGTTTAATTTTGTACCCTGATGATGCTTAGGCTAAGTGAAACCAGTCGGTCATAAAAATTAAAATAATGTCCGTGGTCTTATACAAAGTTATTTTTCATGTTGATAATTATTTTTCATGTTAATAAAATGCTTACTTTCGTGCTTTGAGCATTCTAAAGGGGAATTATAAATCAATAATTGTTATAATTTATTCAAGCGTTTAAAAAATTGAACTTAGTACCTACCCGCCCTTAGATTGCCATATAACAACCTTAAGCGGCGTTTTTACTAATATTAAAACATTACATGTTAGGGCATTCAAATTGACGGAGGCAACTGGCAACAGGTAACTGCTGAGCAGTATGGCAGATTGTTCCTTGAACAATTCCAAGTATTTCAAGAAGTTATTCGAGTTGAACTATTTGCCTAAGATTCCCCTGCTGCGTCGAGCATGTGAGATACAAACATATCTAAAAGATTTTCTGAAATTTAAAAGGATTCACGTGGAACCAAAAGCAACAGGAGAATAACATTCGTATGTTGTGTTTTATATTACGATGCACAACAAAATACCGTAGTATAATTTTTAGGTTTTTTAATTGTTTTTTAACAATAATTATTATTATTTTAAATTTAAAAAAAAAACAATTTTTAGTTAAAAGTTCTGCTGGGTAATTATTTTCACGCGTGACAGCTGTTTCGCCTTCTGAGGGCATCATCAAACTGTCTACCATCTCAACTGGCTACCTCAGTATAGATTAATGTCTGTTATTTCATGACTGGAACTGTGAGTAACAGTTAATTTTTTTTTCTTCTTTTAAGTTAGACAAACATTCCCGGGTTACGAATAACCTGACAATATTTGAAAAACTCCTACTGCCATCATAGGAAGCGGAAGATGTTGGTTGTGCAATGATGGGGGACTTAGGCAGCAGAGGAATTGAACACACGACGCCCGGGTGGGAATCCGACGCGTTCTCCACTCAGCTACCGACCGGTCGCTCAGCTACCATTATTGCAATTTATTTGCACTTATTATGGCAAAGTGTTTCCAATTGATTTTATCTTCCATAGTCACTTAATCTAATCCAGGCTATTTGAGGGCCTCCATTATTGATTGGTAAGACGCTCGACTACCAATCCAAAGGTCGCGGGTTCAAACCCGGCGTGCGCAAGTAAATTTCATGTAATCAACATGTGTCATAACACACTTAATTCATATTTAGTAATATAAAGTATGTTTGCGGCACATTCTAGAGTGGTAGATACTCTAAGTATCGCCCTGGTGAAAGACCACCATTCAGAATAGAAACTTTGCTTAAAAATAGCACTAACCGTGTTTAGTGACCAGATTTAAATAGCTAAGTACTTCCCAACCTTCCTCTTCCTCATCTCATTCCTCTTCCTACTACCTTCAACCTCACAAAATACCCCAATTGAGTATGCCATAGTCTCACTGGCTCCAGATGGTTGGGAGCAGTTGGGACTCTTGTGTGATATTCACTATATATTTTATATATATATATATTTTAAATGCACCGAAAAAAACAACTGATAGGAGCGTATTTTTATTTATTTATTTAATATTTGCAAAAACAGTTTTACACTAAAACATTGCAAAAAACACAAAAAACGGCAATCATAATTACACAAATATTAAAGTAAAAAGAAGTTTAAAAACAAAAAAAATAGTTTTTAAAGAAGTACATGATATAGTTAGAACTTAATAGCTAGTTCTTGCTTAAACTTGTTGTAGCTCGTGTGAAAAATATCCAGATTTCCTGCGAGTCAGTTAATTAACCTAGTTAGTCTTCCCAGGGGCATCACCATTGGTAAGTTGGTTCTACACCTGGGAAAAAACAAAAACCTATGTTGGCGGCCTCGCGTGAAATTATCAGGGACATAAAATCCAATTTCCGCCAGGATGTCAGTTATTAATAATACACCGTTCAGAAGTTTATGAATAAAAAGCAGTAATGATATATCCCTCCTCGAACTAAGGCTGCAGATACCCAGCATTCCCGAGATAAACACTGTTGGAAACAGCCATGGGTAAAAACCAAACTCTCTCATGTAGAGAAACCGTAAAAAATTCTTTTGAATTTTCTCGACCATTAGTACATGGATGGTGTCCTCTGGCCCCCATACCCGAGATCCCCTCTCGAGAATGCTACGCACTAAGCTAAAGTAAAGCAGCCTTATCACTGCAAGATTTGTCAACTCCCTTGAATTGTTAAGGACAAAACCCAACATTTTTGTGGCTGATTTGCAGATCTTTATGATGTGATTATGAAACGTTAAACGAACGTCTAATACTGTTCCCAAGTCCTTACAAGTAGCCGTATGCTTCAGAGACGTATCATTCATTTTGTAATTGAAATATACGGTCTTGTGTGACTTCATGAAGCACATAACGGAACATTTTTGGAAGTTGAAACTGAGTTTATTAGCAATACTCCAGTCAATAATTGTCAACGACAGTAGTATTCTTTCAAATCGATATAAATAACACTTCTGGAGATTTTCCCTTCAGTGATCGTTCTTCGTCGTGTAACCAGGAAAATGGAACTATGTCTATTTATATCGCTTTCAATTTCACAAATATTGGCCATCCATTAAATAGCTTCAAATTTAATTACCCCGTCAGCCCAGAGTATTTTACGTTGTGCCTATAAACTACATTTCAAAGGCTTTTCTCTTCCATAGCAGTGCTCAATTTTAGTATCTAAATATCAATTCTGTATATATTATATATATAGAGGAATGTTCTTTCAACATTCTGGCATTTGGCTAACAAAACAAAAGGGTGCCAATACTTCGTCTTGATGCCTTGATAATCCAGACACCTCGCTGTGAGATTTGGTCGGTCCAAAGCGTGGGTGATCTTCGTCTGCTTCTCGCGCCTTCCACTCTAGTAACCGTGAGGTTTTTCGTATTCGAGTTCTCAGAATAAACTTTAGGCAGACGATTGATAACTCTTTGTGAATACCAAGCTTTTCCATGTGCCGACAAAAACACTTTTCAAAGCTTGTATTAAAATAAGAAAATTCTCAACTTTTTTGTTTCTAATTATTATTTCACCAAACGGATGGCTACTGGCAAATTTCGCATTATTATTTTTTGTTTGCTTTTCGCTACCCTTTGTACCGCAAAAGTGTTTGTAAGGAATATTAATCAGTTTTCCGACCAAGGCGGCGCTCGGTTTTCTTTCACTACTGCCATCTAGGGGTTATTTTACAAAGTTTGTTAATTCAAAATGTATAAAAGGTTCCAAGTTTTGTTCGTTTTTTAATCATAAGGGATGATTTTACAAAATCCAACATTTTCAATGGAAAAAGATTTATTGTGAAATGTTTAAATACTCAGCTTGCTTTTGTAAACGGCTTCGGCGGTATTTGATTCTCATTTACGTCGTATCCTTCAAAACTTTATTGTTTTTTTTTTGTATATATCAACATCGAACAAGAATCCCAACTGCCTGGTGCCTATGGGACTATGGAATTCATAATTGTGGTAAGTTATGAGGCTAACGATAGTAGAGAGAGGAAAGAGATGAGTAAGATTGATAAAAGAATTTTTAGAAATGCCTAACTCTAGTGCGGTACTCACATAAAAAAATAAGTTTTTTTATTATTTCATGACCTCCGTAGCGTTGTTATTTGATTTATAGTGTGAAACTAACTACCTTGATTCCTAGACAACACAAAAATATTAGCGAGTACGGTCCCTCAGCAACGTGTTGCCCGGAGCGGTCATATCCAGTAACGCCCGCATAAGACCGTGCTTCAATTATGTGAATAAAACACAGACCGGAGCCAATGCCATAGCATCCCCAATTGTGGCATGTTGTGAGACTGGTGCTACTGGCAAATGAAGGAAATGAAAAAAAGGATTTTTTAAAAGCATCTGGTTATTTAGATCTGGTCACCAAACACGGCTAAAACAATTTTAAGCAACCTGAATAATGGTCTAGACTTTCAAAAATACGCGCGAAGTTCAGTTAATCACATCGCCGCTTCGAGCGCTTCACCAACCGTTCTACTATAACGTATCAAAAACAGTAACTACATATGCCTAAATGCCACCTATGCCATGGTAGATTATTCTATGTTCACTAGACTATATAAAATATGTGTGCTGTGAGCTGTTTGCGCGTTCAAGTGACTAGTTTGTGTTAGTATCTTCGTTAGTGTCTAGGCAGTGCTTTTACAAAACAAATACAATAACAATCAGTGATATCTGTCGGTAACTATATTTATTATCAATTAGTCCGCTGTTTCTCCTACTATGATAGGTGACGACTTACTACCCGTCTAACCCATCGGGTATTCTCGCGTGACATATCTTTAAATTATTACATTGGCCCATTATTTAGGTAATATCTCATGTAATCAAAAATACTTACAAAACCTCCGCAGCTAGCTCACTCTGAGAGTTCTAATCCTGTTTTCAGTTAGTTTTAGGCGGACTAGAGAAAACCCGCTTATTTAGAACAAGGGAATTACATACACAAATAATACAGTAAGGAAAATATAGAAATAAAACTAGTTCTCTTTTGCTTTTAAAATGGCTTTCCGTAGAAAGTTTATATTTGTACAATTGATTCTACGCTCTAGGAAAAGCTTATAACCTTCTTTGTGGACTCAGTTAGAATTTACATTACTGAATTTAGTGGTATTGTATCAGAAATAGATTAACATAAGACTTGAAACGAAATTATAAAACATGAACGATACCCCTGGCCCATACGTGGCCCTCTGGAGGCGCTGGATATGCGACATTTGCAATTCGGAGAGGAAACGAGCAAGACACTCGATCTGCAAGCTCGTCCACCCGGAAGCGTTAATAATCCCTGAATTGATTATTTAACTACGATTGAGTTTATATTAAAATGTACTTTCAGAGATTATGTCCACAAATGATTTGAATCCAAATTTCAACAACACTGAAATTAGCAGGTCAGACACGACCTTATCGCTCGATGTTCTCCTCCAGAAGAAGGTACTGACTGGCCTCTCCCGAGATTATCGGTAGTCTCCGTATGTGATAAGGATCGCCTTTGAGACATTACGAAAGTTGCCAGTAGATGTAAAGAAAATAAAAGTTGGGTAATCACCGTAATAATTATCGGGGTTAAAAGTTTACAATCACGAAAATTTCGTTTCATAACAACTGCCTACCCTGATCAAAAACTCTGTGCGCTCACTGTTTATCGCCAGTGTATTTTCCTTTACAAAGCTTCTCTTCCAGTAAATACGAGTATATAACCTGTATTTAACTTTTTTGCTTTGATTATATAAAATGAACTCTATGACATAAAGGACGCCCCGGCATCCAGATAAAAAAAGACACGAGATAGGATTATAAAGACCTTTTTTACAAAAATGATCCCAATTTTATTATTTACACTGCTTATTTTAGTAATCTCTTGCCATCAAGTCGTATTTTTTTTAAATTCAGGCGATTAACTAAAAAAACTTCCATTATTATTACAGGCTTATACATGATTTACTGAAGATTTGAATATTTTTGTTACCATTAGACGCGTCTATAAAAATAGCCTTTCTGTACGTATTTTATAATTTTTAAATAAACGTAGTTTATTTAGTAATATTCTTTCACTTTTATGTTTATTAACAGATTTGTTTTTTAAGCCGACAAAAGTCCGAATGGTTATGAAACTAAATTGAATGCTTGGAAAAAAATGGCTACCGAAAGTTGGTTTATTTACTTTACTTTTGTGAATACCATAATATTCACATATAAAATCAAATTTATGCGTTTCTTTAACGGCCCTCCTTACTAGCGGCAAAATTCTGGTAAAAGAAAATCGCAATATATGATTTAATCGAAGTTTTAAACTAAATATCGTCGAAAAATAATAGCTCTACCCCCGTGATAATTTTTTTTTATCGGCCTGTATCCAAAACTGGAAGCTAAAAGACTCGTGAAGCAGAGGATCAAGTAATATGTATGCTTTACCTTTGAGGTTAAAAAATATTCTATTTGTTAGATGTACAACTTTGCTTTCGCCGTTTTTTCTCCGAAATTCGAGGCTTTATTGTAAAAAACTGGTGATACATTTATGATTCAAAGTATTGTCCATAGCTGCCAACTATTTTTTCCCATCTTTCAGGCAGCATACTAATTCCGCGTTGAAAAAACTAGTCATCTTTTGAAGTGATTGACGAATCGATTCATTTTTTTATTTCTTCATGAGACTAGAAGTGCTGGTCAGCCAGGTCGTGTGCCATTGATCGAAACAAGTGATAATCAGAGGGAGCAACGTCTGGAGAATACGGCGGGTGGAGTCAGACTTCCCATTTCAATGTTTCCAAGTATGTTTTGACCACTTTCGCAACATTGTCATGCTGCAAAATACTTTATTGTGTCTCTCGTTGTATTGCGGCCGTTTTCTTTCAATGCTCGGCTCAAACGCATTAATTGCGTTTGATAACAATTACTTGTGATTGTTTCAGTCAGTTTTAACAGTTCATAACACACTACGCCCAGCTGGTCTTACCAAATACAGAGCATGACCTTGGAGCTGTGAATATTCGGTTTGGCCATCGTGGAAGCATGGCCGGGAAATCCCCATGATTTTTCGAGCTTGAGGTTATTGTAATGAACCCATTTTTTGTCTTCAGTCACAATGCGATGCATAAATCTCTTCTGTCATTGTCTTTCAAGCAACTGTTCACAATCAAACAAACGCCGTTCAATATCTCTCGGTTTCAACTCGAACGGCACTCAATTTTCTTGCTTCTAAATCATTCCCATGGCTTTGAGGCGTTTTAAAATTGCTTGTTAAGCCACTCCTAATGATCGCGCCAATTCTTCTTGAGTTCGACACGAGACGTGATCAAGTAATGCCTCCGATGCTAAACGGCGGAAACAAAGTTGTACAGCTTAATAAATAATATTTGAACGGGTGTTTTCCTTTTCAAATCGGTCACTTCATTTATAATGCATGAAATTTACACGGTTTCTTTTTAACACGTTCCATTAAAGCCTCCCGGGGATGATAAAAAATCATTCTTATTGGATTTAATCCCCACATAATATCTCCCAACACTCACAGGTATACCTGGATAATAATCTCCAGAGAATATAATTAAACCTACCCTTATTTGAGCTAAATTGTATGTTTTATAAATGAACCATTATTATTAAGGGGATAAACCCGGCTTTGAATTTGATACTTGTTTTGTAAGCACCATAGTGACGGGAAATACGTAACATTGAAAATTTTATAAATTAGAATATAAGTTCTTTCTTCTGGCAGCTGAGTTTTTTTTTCTATGGTGTTTGGAATTCACCAGCCCCTATAATTGAAAACACAGTATCAAAATAATAGATAACCACAAAATAACCGACATTTTAAATGGTGTACTATATATGCAAACGGTTTATTTGCAAAGTGAAAATGTACTTTAAAGCTTTCTCAATCATTTAAAAGTAATCAAAGCTTAAGTTTATTTCAATGTTTATGTAGTCTAGTTGAATTTAGTGATGCAGCATAAAACATTTATGTATTAGACCGGTCGGTAGCTGAGTGGAAAACGCGTCGGATTCCCACCCGGGCGTCGTGCGTTCAATTCCTCTGCTGGCTAAGTCCTCCATCATTGCACAAGCAACATCTTCCGCTTTTTATGATAGCAGTAGGAGTTTTTCAAATATTTTCAGGTTATTCGTAACCCGGGAATGTTTGTCTTACTTTAAAAAAAAAAATAATAATAATAATTGATAAGATTATTTTGGGACGCACTCATTCTATTTAAATAGCAATGTAGATACAATTTAAAGCTATAAAATAAGCCTTTGGCAGATATTGTAGAAGCGTTGCAATAGAGCGAGGGACCGAATAAATTTCTACATAACCCTTTCAAACCCAAATTATTGTTTCACATAGAGAATAAATTTGATGCTTGATAACATTTCGAAAAAATAGTTCAAATCTAAGTATATAAAAAAAAATTCTAAGTTAATTTGAATCAACATTAGGCGTCAGAAGGTTTTTTATTTATAAGTGGAAAATTAATAACACACACACACACACACAAGCACAATCGCCGAAGTGACGTCAAAATATTTGTGGATTTTGTAGCGGTAGTAAGGATTGTAACCTAACAGAAAAAATGGAAGCCATATGAAAGATTGCCAGCTACTAGGGAAAAATAAGTTTTTTTTTAATCGCTTTAACTATATTTATCGTTTTAAAGTTTATTTTGTAAACTCCATTTTAATTTTTAGGTTTTTTAGTTTTATTTAAACAATAATTATTATTATTTATTTTTTTAAATAATATTGGATCTTCGATGAATGCAATGCAGTATACATTGGACAAACCGGCCGTTCCTTTAATATAAGATATAAAGAACATATAAGAGCATTTAAAAACAAAAATAAAATAGCTTCACAATTTGCCAAACATCTTTTAAACGAAAATCATACGCTTAAAAATAATAACAAGATAACTCCTCTGCATTTAGAAAACAAAGGCCGAAAATTAAATCTTTTAGAGCAGTTGGAAATAAATAAAAATTCAAATGATCCAAAATTTAAGTTAATAAATGAACAAAAGAATATGATCCATTCACCACTACTTGATGTGTTCAAACCAAAATTCAAGAAATATAATTCAGATATAAATATTCCGCAAAATTAAATACAACTAGATTATTAAAAATAAAAATGAAAGCCCCGTTTCCCAAAATGAATAAGGATACACCAATGCCCCTCCTTAATGACCTTTTGTCAAATCCAAACAATAGAATACCCTTAGGTAGGGAAACTTCCCAAGGTAATAGACATCAACAATAATTACAATTTATCAGAAAAACTTAATGGGGACATTGGTAGTTAAAAATAATAATCATATTAAATATGATATATATAGTCCGTCTGTATGTGGCTTCTCCACAGTTTGATAATGCTCTCAGAAGTCGAAACAGCTGTCACGCGTAAAAATAATTACCTGGCAGAACTTTTAACTAAAAATTGTTTTTTTTAATTAAAAAATAATATTAATTATTGTTTAAATAAAATTAAAAAACCTAAAAGCTTTAACTGCACACGGAAAAAAATACAAAATTTACAATGAGTTTCGGGAGGATAATAGTGCACTCATATTTGTTCTATAATAGTTGCTTATAAGCGTAGATAAATTTAAGTACAAGATATCATAGCTCTCTTGTGTACATATTCAAATATAAAATGGAGATAAAATTTTGACAGAGAGCATATTTAATATTCTCGTATATCACTCAATGTCGTCCTCGTCTTGTTCGTTTTTCTGAATAATAAGGCTCCGATGTCTGCAAGGATTACATGCCTGATGAAAAACTTACACCCTGTGTAAAGACATAAGGGAATAACACCACCTTTTTCATTCGAACAAGAGCCTCAAAAAGCATTAACTACGTCAAAAGGTGTTTTTCATTTCATAAATTTCACAGAATTTCATTCACTGATAGATCAGAGCAATCCAGATGCCTTTTCACCATTTGAAACCGTTTCCATAGTGATTCTCTAAGGGAAAGCGAGCAAGTCTAGACAGACTGACGGCCTGCGTGGTCGAGTGGTAAGATGCTCGACTACGAATCCAGAGGTCGCGGGTTCAAACTCGGCATGCGCAAATATTTTTTTATTTAATTATCAAATATTTATAAAATAATATTTAGTATATTTGCGGCACGTTCAAGAGTGGTAGATACTCTAAGTATCGCCCTGGTGAAAGACCATTATTCAGAATCTAAACGTCGCTTGAAATGGCTTTAGCCGTGTTTGGTGACCAGATTTGAATAGCCAGGTACTTTCCAACCTTCCTCTTTCCCATACCCTTACAATCCCCATTATCTTCAGCCTCACAACCAAAGATGCCAAAGTCTCACTGGTTCTAGACGGTTGGGAATCTTTTTGCGCTATAGTAGTAAATACAATCATAATTTTATAGATTTTTTAACGTGCCACCACAAATAAGACTCCCCAGAGTCGTTGCTACTATGGCAACCTCAATTATGTGAGGTTGTAGGAACGTGGAGGTGGGTGGGAGATGGTAAATGACTAAGTGAGGAAGTGTCTGGCCAATATGGTCCGGTCACTTGGCAGACCTAAAGCCTATGAGCAAGCATTATTTCTATTCTGAAAGAAGGTTCTTCGCGAGGGTGAAAATGAGGCACTGTTTTCTGTTGCTTTTAAATCTTCTTTTTCAGGGCTGCTTTAAGTACGATCTCTAAAATTTACGTCTTACTTAAACCAAGGCAGCTATGAATCAAAGTTACTAATATTTTGAAAAATCGGACCTAGGTTTATCGCAACCTTATGTGAGTAAATCAATTGAAATTTAAAATTTGCTTAGTTATTGAATTAATATTAATAATCTTCAACGCAAATATGAAACAGAAAAACCATAAACTAAAAAAGAATAACGATTGCGACTGACACACCATCTAGGTATACAATATGTGCTCGTGAAGAACTTTGTATACCATCACAAAGATGGCAGCCTATATCGGAAAAAAATGAAAAATAATATTTATAATTTTCAATGAAATATGAGTTCGATAAAAATGCCGGTTTCTAATAAGGCCTTGGCAGCTTAGTTGGCAGAGGCGTTACTCCAGGATAGAGTAGATGTTCCGAGTTCGTGTCTCGGTCTTTTAGGTTTATGGCTTTTTCCCATACCCGAGCACATATTGTATACCTAGATGGTGAGTCAGTCGCATTCTTTATTCTTTTTAAGTTTATAGCTATTTCTGTTTCATATTTGCTCTGAAAATTATTAATATTATCTCAATAATTAATATCAAAATAAAAGCATAAAGCTTTATAGTTAATTCTAATTTAATAAAATTTGTTTATTTTCCCGTAATCTGAGACTTTTGAGCTCAGAGCCAACGAGTCTCTGTCACGGGTAATTTACTGAGAGGAATCTTATGTTTATTTGCAGACGCTCTCACCATTATATTTTTAAACAAATATATATCAGTAAAAGACGTCGTAAATCATGAAGTCACACTTAAAACATAATGAAAATATTTTAAGTACAGCCTCTTTATTACAAATGTTACTTACAGCGATTGTTTCAATTCCGAGAGGGTAATAATAAAGCTCTTATGTAAACCAACCGAGTTTCATAAAAATTTCATTAAAATAGAAATAAAAAATCATGTTGAATAAGAGGGGAAGCTTGTAGATGAAAAAAGTTGAAATATAATGGACAAAAAGCGATCAGGAAACCGAGAAAAGAAACAGTAGATCGAAAAATCTAAATTAAGGAATAAAATTAGTTCGTTAGCATAATATCTGAAGGAAATTGCTTGTTTCAGAGAAGATTTCGTTTTTTTCATAATCCTGCGATGGAGTAAAGTAAAAACAGAAATTTTAAATAAAACTTGTACATTCTTCAAAGGGTTGTTTTCTACGAATAACAGAGAGATTTGTATTGGCCAATATGATATGTTTACTTATCAAAACATGCGTCATGACACATTTGATTCATATAAAAATAATATGTAGTAAATTAGCGGCACGTTCCAGAGTCGTAGATAATCTTAGTATCGCCCTGGTGATAGACCGCCAGAATCGAAATGTTGCTTGAAATGGCTTTAGCCGTGTTTGGTGATCAAATCTGAGTAGCCAGGTACTTTCCAACCTTCCTCTTCCTAATCTACTTCCCTTCCACACTTCCTTCAGCCTCACAACATTCCCTAATTGGGGATGCCATAGTCTCACTGGCTCTTGGCGGTTAGGAGCAGTCGAGACTCTTGTGCGGTATTCATTATGAAATTAAGAAAATAAATTATAATTATTGAAAAATATCAATAATCTTTACCAATAACATGAAATCGAAAAAATAACGGTCGCGACCGAGACTCGTATTCGGACCCCTACTCTATTCGGGAGTAACGCTTCTGCCAATTGATAAACCCACATTTTTAATCGATCTCATACTGCATTGAAAATATATTTTTTCTACATTTTCTTCCGATTTAGCTGTTATTTCTGTATTGTTATACAAAGCACGTATTGAATACCTAGATGGTGTCTTGGATAAACCATCGATTTTTTTATTTACGGAAGATCTTTTTTTATAAGGTGGTCGTGGTGGCTCAATTGGCAGAAGCGTTACTCTCGTATAGAGTAGAGGTTTCGAGTTCGAGTCTCGGTCGCAACTGTAATTTTTTCGGTTTCATATTTACGTTGAAAATTATTGATATTATTTCAATAATTAATATAAGAATAATAAGCATCACAGCTTTAAAGTTGATTCTTATTTTGAATAATAAATATTACACATTTAAGAAAGTTTTCAAAATGTATTTGTGTTTGGGTAACACACCAGCAAAGTGTTTTATTTAGATTTCTTGAATCTTATTTCATAACGCTTTGACAAGAATTTAGTCACTGGTGTGGAAGGCCGTACTTTCAAAGCTTCATATTTTATGAGGCGAATTTAGGTCTTTTGTTAGTTTTAAGTGGAATACACAAACAGTATTTCTGCTTTACATCATAGATTGACATAACATCCCCGATCTAACGTAAAGTGATCATTTGTAATCATGCAAATTTAAAAATATCAAAATCAAAATTTAGTAAACCTGCCAATTAGTGCTAGAAGCAAACATTATTATCATTGTGTCTAAACGCAAAATCCACAAATAACATTGGAACATTCCTTAATTGGCTCCTTCGCGAACTGCTCACCAATTATTATTTAAACTAAATTAACCCAATATTGTTAATTTTGAAGATTATCATATTGATTAAAATAAATATACATTTGAAATAAAACGATTACAGACTCCAAGCAAACATTTCTCGTTTAATGTACGTACAACTTCAAATAAATTTCAATATCAGAGCAATAATATACCGAAAGGATAGCTTTGCGAAACAGTGTAGTCAGGCTTGTTGATTTTTTCCTTACTCGAGCAAGACTAGGGTTTTCATTGACACACCTTTTTACATCCATTCATAGCACGTGTCGACATAATGTTTTATTTGTTCGTATAACCACTTTTTCGCAGTGTTGTTTTCAACAAAAATTAGGATATAACCTCAAAACCATTGAGTTATGTCGCATAACAAAATTTAGTGGGCGGAATCACTGGAGACGGAAAAAATATTTATAAACCGAAAATTGGTGCGATGTTTTGTGACAACTGTCTTTAACTGTCTCTTTCTCTCTCACGGTTTACGACGTGAAAACCCGGAGAGTGTGATTTATCGTAAATTTGTATAGGTTGGGTAAAAATATTTGGCTCTCTCTCTATATGTATTCTTAATCCAAGATTTCAATACATTTTTTCTACAACTCAAACAGATTTTTTGTCAGATGTCACGTATTTTACTAAGGTTGGGGTGTTTCAAATTTTATCACGTTTGACATCGTCACAATTACACGATTGGCGCCATTTTGTGTTTTCGACATTTAAATGGTCTCCGTTAAGCGTCGTCGTTTCAAGTTGTAAACAAATTGTAATCAGCCTACAAACATAAAAGCACGGCGATTATTTTAGCTAATACCAATCTGTTGACAATCGGAGCTTAACGGTGATCGTCAAATGTAACAAAACTAAATGACCCTGTTCATTTTATTGTTACGATATCAAATGTAACGAAAGGCTGAAACAACCCGCACTAAGAGACATTTAAAAAAAAGAAAAACTTACGAATAACTTACTTGGACTACGAAGAAGAATTTAGCTGGTAAAAGAATTGAACTAGCTTCGCCTGGATGGCAGTCGAACGCATTTGTCACTACCCGCTCAATACGATCATCTTTTAATCACTTCTTAAGATTTATTTTATTTCTAAACATTCATCGTCACCGCTATAATTTTAAACTATAATTCAATTTCAATCAATAAGCAAGTTAATGTAGAATCTACCATCTTATTTTTGCAATAGCCGGTAGAAAAATTAAAATGCATCGGCCTGTGGTTTTCAATATTACGTATTCATCTTCGTGATTTTTGATTTTCTTCTTTTAATATGTTGGTTAGGGACTAGTACTGGGTGTTAACAATAAGAAGAAAAATCACCACCGTCGTTTTCATTGGCAATTTTCAACTGTTGAATATAATCGTTAGAAATAACGCCGACGTTGGGATAGTTTAAACAGTTGGATCATTTGTACCGTGGAGGTATATTTTACAGTTTTTATTATTTCTAATTTTGAAACTGTTAATTCGTTGTGGAACTCCATTTTAATCAATTTTTAAACTTTATTGAACTT
Organism: Drusus annulatus; assembly: GCA_022651775.1. Taxonomy (NCBI): domain Eukaryota; kingdom Metazoa; phylum Arthropoda; class Insecta; order Trichoptera; family Limnephilidae; genus Drusus; species Drusus annulatus. Next base: position 43,345 of record JAGWCC010000977.1, on the reverse strand, counting down.
TTTCTTAAATTAAGACCTTGTGGTCTTAGGACCTAGGTCTTAAATAAAAAAAATAGTGGAATAAAGTTTAAAAAATGGTATTATTAAAATCCATTATATTTTACTTGCCACCGGTAAATTTGCTTGACGCTAGATGCTACGTATCGGCTGTTTCGGATAGGAAACTTTACAAAGACGTTTAGTAGGAAGGTATACAATCAAAAGATCTTCCAAATTACGCATTATATCGTTCACGAAGTATACACTCTAACACTTTTTGTTTATTTGGCGCTTAAGCTAAAACAATAGAAACATAATCAATGAGGGTTGAGACTGCACAACATTGAATCATATTCGTAGGTAGCTACTGATATTTAACGGTTGGCGCAAATTTTTGTCAATAGCATTGGATGGTGATGGCATCCAACTGTTATTTCCAACAGCTAGTTAAAGAAGGCTTTTCAGGCGTTCCATTCCTGAACTACATTAAAATCATCTATCCATTACAAGTCCAGTCTCTTACTTTACAGCCTCTGGAGTTGTTTTTCCCAACTCTGCTTGGGGCAACTCACTGGACGTCTTTCCCCTGAATTTCTATTTGAATTTAACACTTACACGTTCAAAAGTATTTCGCATAAAGCATTAGTCACCCGGTAAAAAAATCGGTTTTAAAGCTCATACGGTAAGTCTTCCATGGTGCTGGTTTTTTTTTTTTTATATGTACACCCCTAAGTCCTAATTTCCAGGAGTCAGTGGGACCATAGCCTTCCCAAATGGAGTATGTTGTAAAACTGAAACGAGAAGAAAGGAATGGAGTTGAGTTGGAGGATTATTGGAAAGCTATTCAAATGTAATCACTACACACGGCCAAAGTCATTTCAAGCAAAGTTTTTATTCTCAATGGTCGTCTGTTAACATAGCGATACTTAAAGTGTAAAACCCGGTAAATGTATTATAAACAGAGTGGTAAAAATCAGTCACGAATTTTTGAGTCCTGAGACGTAGAGCTGGGTCAGCTGAGCCGCGCTTCAAGGTGACATCACGTAAAACGTAGATAGTAAAAATAAATAGACTACGTGGGTTGTATTCTGATTCCTGAACTGATATGAATCCATGGGATGTACCAATAAGGAAGCCGGATATAAAGTGATTTATTGATTTTATTATTTTAACTAACAAACCATCCCGCCGTTTCTCCGCAGGGGTAGACAGAGAGAACGGACTGCCATACAACTCTGTCTTGGCACACACTCGTACATCTTATCATACATACTCTTCTGTTACTCTAACTCTTCACATGGCCCGATCAAGTATTTGATTCACTTGGTCGTGTCTATGTCTTTATCGGGCGTCCCCGACTTCTTCTTCCATTAACTTTTGAATCAAATATTCTTTTCACACTCCTTTCTTCGTTTATTTGCTCTACATGTCCAAATCATTCAAGCGTCCCTTTCTTGATCCTATTCATTACGCTTACATCAGCCTTGCGTTATTTCCGGATATCCATATATTTAACACGGTCATATAGATGGTTTTACCGCAAACACGCCACGAGATCATATATACTTTTTACACTCCTTCCTTTTTTCATTTGCTCTGCATGCCTAAACCATCAAAGCGTCCCTTTCTTGATTCTATTCATTACGCTTACATCTGCTTTGCATTTTTTCTGAATATCTACACTTGAACACGGTCAAACATGGTTTTACCGCACATACGCCTCAGGGATTTCATTTCCACAGCATTCAGTCTTCTTTCTTCCTTCCTCCGCCAGTTCCATGTCTCACTATCATACATCAGGGATGGTATAAGCACTCCGTTGTGGACTGCTAGCTTCGCTTTTTATTTATTATTATTGTTATTTTCATTTATTATTATCGGATAGTTATGAATGATGAATACTTGGAGCAAGTGGATGATTTTGTGTATTTAGGAAGTATGTTCTAGAGAGACGGAAAGGCTGATAAGGATATTGATAGAAGGTGAATGCAGGAAACTCCAATAATGGAGGACTGAACGCTGTTGGCGCAAATAAGAAATTGTCCAAAGAAGCGAAACTAGCAGTCCACAATGGAGTGCTTATATCAACCCTGATGTATAGCAGTGAGGCATGGAACTGGCAGAGGAAGGATGAAATTAGACTGAATGCTGTGGAAATGAGAGCTTTGAGAGGTATGTGCGGTAAAACCATTTATGACCGTATTGAAAATGTGGAAATCTGAAAAAAATGCAAGGCTGATGTAAGCGTAATGAACGGGATCAAGAAAGGGACGCTTAGATGGTTCGAGCATGTAGAGGGAATTAACTAAGAAAGGAGTTTGAAAAGAAAATATGATGCGAAAGGGAATGGAAAAATAAATCTAGGACGCCCGAGAAAGACAGCGACGGCCTGCGTGGTCGAGTGATAAGAAGCTCTACTCCGAATCCATAGGTCGCGGGTTCAAACCCGGCGTGCGTAAATACATTTTATCCAATTTATATGTGTCATAACACATTTAATTGATAAAAAATAAAATATGGTATTTTCGCGGCACGTTCCAGTGTGGTAGATACTTTAAGTGTCGCCCTGGTGAAACTACACCATTCAGAATTGAAACGTTGCTTGAAATGACTTTATCCGTGTTTGGTGATCAGATCTGAATAGCCAGGTACTTTCCAACCTTCCTCTTACTAACCTACTTCCCTTCCCCACTTCCTTCAGCCTCACAACATTCCCTAATTGGGGATGCCATAGTCTCACTGGCTCTTGGCGATTAGGAGCAGTCGAGACTCTTGTGCGGTATTCATTATAAAAATAAGAAAATTAATAATAATTATTGAAAAATATCAACAATTATCAACATTAACATGAAATCGAAAAAATGAACCTAACCTAACTTAACCCAACCTTTCTCATCTACTTCCTCTCCCTACAACCTTCAGCCTCACAACATACCTCTATTGGGGATGCCGTAGTCTCACTGGCTCTAGACGGTTGGGAGCAGTTGAGACTTGTGCGGTATTTAAATAAAAAATATAAAATAAAACATGGCATCATCAAGTAAATCAAATACTTGAATTGTGTCATGTGAAGAGTCAGAATAACAGAAGAGTATGTATGAGACAATGAATGAATGTGAATGAAGCAAGGAGTGTGTGCCAATACTGAGTTGTATGCCGGTCCCTCCTCTCTGCCTACCCCTGCGAGGAAACGTCATGATGGTTAGTTATTATAAGTTATTATCAAATATTAAATCAATACGGTCTGTTTCAGTGAGATTAGAGATCGACCGAAATGTGCCAGAGTGAAGTGTTTATTGGTGTGGCATTCGGCAATTTCATCATTTTCACACGGCTTCCGCTGATTAGGTCCGCTCGAGAAATGCTGATTACAAGGACCTGGCAACACTCGCGCAGCCCTAATCAAGCTTATTGTGAACCTGGGAACGTTCCAGAACCTCGTTTTAACCAAATCCGAGTTGTGTATGGCTTTCACAAGCAGCATTCCGGCAAACCCAATGAACCGATAAATCCTAGAAGTGTATAAAACTGTTATAGTCAAATAATGTAAGTCCATTTGACTCCCAGGTCTGAGACTGCCCAATGAAATTGGTTATCTGTTTAACCCTCAGAGCAAGAATACATATGGGGAGAGAGCCAAATATTTTTACTTAACCTATACAAATTTACGATAAATCACTTTCTCTGGGTTTTTAGGTCGTAAACCGTGAGATAAGAAAAGTTCTCACACAATACAACACCGCTTTTAGGTATTAAAGCTTGTTCTCCGTCTCCCGCGTCTCCGTAGACTCCGCCCACTACGTTTTGTTATGTGACATAACAGGACATAACTCAACGGTTTTTCAGGCTGTATCCTACATTTTTGTTGGTAACAATACTGTAAAAAAGTGGTTATACAAATAAACAAAATCATTATGTCGACATGTGCCATGATGTTTTTAATTTTTTTAACATTTTATTTAAGAAAACATATAGTTGCTTACAAAATTTTATAAATAAAGTGGTTACTATGTTGCATCAACCAGTGAAGTTTCCGCTAATAATGATTTTATAAAACTAAAATGGAGAATAAAATATTCAAAATAATAATTTCAGAATTATAAAGAAATAAGAATTATATTTATGTATAAAGTTGAATAAAACTAAATAATAAATAATACATCAAAGAATGTAATCCAAGATGATTAATATAAACAAGAAAAAAAATACAACATACTGTGTATAAATGAAAATAGAGACAAATAAATAACATATCTTTTATCTGTAACGCACAGCATTGGTAGGGAGTTAGTAATTAACCTTGTTATTTGATTATGTCCCGTATGCAGTTATCAAACTGTGTGTAATAACATGATGGATGTTCCCTAGCCCTATCACTAGCCCCATCCACGCCCCATTCAAGAAAAATCATCAATCTTACCTACACTACCTGGTATATTATTTCTCTGAGGTTCAACCCTTTTAGACACGCAATTCAAATATTCTAATCTTCAAAAATAAATATGTAACATTGAAAAATAAGGTTTGTTTTCCAATACTTTATGTTTCCCACTGCTAGGTAGCAGCGTCACTAACATGAGTATAGATAGGTACGAGTAGAACCCATAATAAATAAATACATAGGTGTTTCAGTGTACAAACATATCGTCAGAAAGGGTTAAGAAAAACTCGATGTGTGAAATTTTTCAAACAATTTCACCAAAAGTAAAGAAAAATTGCGCTTACTGCGGACACACGAATACGCCCACAGCAAAATTCTATCGGTTTATCTCTTCAGTGAATGTTGCCAGCGAAAAATATGACAAATATAAAAGTGGAACGAAATTTAATAATTTCTGGGGCAACACCGAGTAACGCCGATTTTGAACAAAATTAGAGTACATTCAGATATGAAGTTTCGGCAGGAAAACTCCTTTTTTGTACGTTTTTATTTTTTAATCAAAATGATATAATAAATTTGTATCAGACCACACATTTTATTTTACTTTTTACGGCCGACCGGTTTCGCTTAGCCTAAGCATCACTAGGGTAAAAAATTAAACTAAACAAAAAATTCAAAGTGTGCGGTTATATATTTTACATTATATTATTATATTACATTCAGAGGGAGAACACAATATAAAACAAATTAACAGAATAGTGAAAAAACAATAGAATAACATTTAATCATTCCTTCCTTTCTTATATATTTTTTTTATATGAATACCGCACAAGAGTCTCAAGTCTCTTAAATGTGTTATGACACATATTAATTAAATAAAAGTTATTGGCGCACGCCGGGATTGAACCCGCGACCTTTGGATTCGTGGTCGAGCGTCTTACCACTCGACTAAGGAGGCCGTCACTTCAATTTAAAGGTTTCAAGTATTATGTACTCGAAATGTTTGAATTTTGATTAAAAAATTATATTTGTTTAAAATGTTTGGATTTTGGATGGGTTGCCATTACAAATAAATTAAAATGTCTGCTTAGATACATTATAGGTAGGTACTTTTTAGGTAGGTACTGTTGTGGGTAGGTAGATACATTAAATGTAGGCTTTTAATTTGGTAATATTCTGCAGACATCCATCAGTTTCAAATTTGACAAGTTCACACCTCGTACGTAGGTAAATAGGTACTTACAAAGGAAAATATTACATTTATAATTAATAACGTGGAGCCATTGCTTAGTGTGAAAAGCCATCATTGCGGTTTTACTGCAGTCTGGGTTGTGAATTGCACGTTTTTTTTTACCTAATTACAAAATGATGAGCACAAAAACCATTAAGGACCAGATTTCTGTCCCACTTTTAATAAATTATAGGCATTTAACCTCGGTATAAAGCCTTCCCGACCACGTTACGGACCCTTTGATGATGCTGGGTAATGGACCCGAAGGGTATAAATATCAACAGCTATTGAAAATTAATGGCTTGCCGAGAAGAAGTTAGCATTTATTACGAAAAACAAATGTTATTTGATGAAGAACTCTGGACAGTTGTTTGACCGACTGTCACATTTGAGTCGAGTCTTGGTCATAAACATTGTCATTTTTAGTGTTTTTTTTGTTTTATATTTGTATTTTAGATTATTAATATTATTTAAATATTTATTAATAAATAAGCATTAATGACTTGGTAAGAAGTTAAAAGATATCCCGTATTTAAAAAAAAGGATATTTATCAAAGACACCATCTAGATATTCAATATGTGTTCTGGTAGAACTTTGAATATTATCAAAAGATGGCAGCCTAAAATCTGAAGAAATTCAAATATTAAATAATCTTCAATAGAAGTATGAGATCGTTTAAAAATGTCGCTTTCTAATGAGTGTTAATCTCGAACAAAGTAGACGTTCCGAGTTCGAGTCTCGGGCATGAACATTGTTTTTTTTTAGACTTTGACTTTTTTCTGTTTCATATTTGTGTTTAAGATTATTAATATTATTCAAATATTAAATAATGAATAAGCATTATTGCTTTAAAGTTAATTCCAATTTTAACAAATATTTTTAATTTAACTGTCGAACTGTGACGATATTAAATGTGATAGTGGGTAAAAAAGCTAAAATAAAAGCTCCCTCTGTATGTATATATATACAGACAGAGGGAGATTTTTTAATTTTTATATATGAATACCGCACAAGAGTCTCAACTGCTCTCAACCGTCTAGAGCCAGTGAGACTATGGCATCTCCAAATAGAGTATGTTGTGAGGCTGAAAGTACTGGGGAGGGGAAGGAGATTGGGAAGAGGAAGGTTGGGAAGTACCTGGCTGTTCAGATCTGGTCACCAAACACGGCTAAAGCCATTTCAAGCAACGTTTCGATTCTGAATGGCGGTCTTTCACCAGGGCGATACTTAGAGTATCTACCACTCTGGAACGTGCCGCAAATATACTTTTTATTATTTTTACATGAATTAAATGTGTTATGACACATATTAATTAAATAAAAGTAATTGGCGCACGCCGGGTTTGAACCCGCGACCTTTGGATTCGTAGTCGAGCGTCTTACCACTCGACCATGGAGGCCGTCAAAATTGAGTAATGTCTGTCATATATGTATCGCAGTGAATTTTGAGTCTAACAGAGCACTTACACCGGTATTATTGCTTGCATACTATTTCTAACATATTATTTGAAATTGATTGAAATTGTACAAAAACTTTTCGAAATGATCAATGTTTATACATGTACAAATTTTTCGAAAATTTAAAATACAAACATTGATACATAAACTTGTCATATTTTTTCACCTATAACAATAAGAAGACGTGAGCAAAACAAAAAGCTCTTTTCAGTGATTTTCTCGAGGATATCGCTGTCGGAATATAAGCAAATTATTGAAAAGGTTGAATATTTCGCTTTGTGGTTTGACATGTTTATTTTAATTTTTATGATCGACAGATTTCGCTTAGCCTAAACGTCACAGGGTACAAAATTAAACTGAACAAAAAATGCGAAGTGTGCGGTTAAATAATATATACATACAGAAAGAGAACACAATACAAAAAAAATAAGAGAACAGTTAGAAAGAGACAAACAATATGAAATGAATGAGACAAAACGTCATCTGAGAAGGTGATTAAAAAATAATGAGAAATTAATGAGTTTACAGGAAATATACTAAATATTGGACAAAATTAACTGATAAAAATAAAAACTGTGGTCTTATACAAAGTTATTATTTCATTTTCATTAAAATATGTCAAACCACAAAGTGATTGCTTTCTGCAAAAATTTAAGGAGTTTAAATGTTTAAGGGTGTTTTATCAATTTCACCAGAGTGAGAAAACGTTTGGTTTATTTTTTTTATAGTGAATACCGCACAAAAGTCCCAACTGCTCTCTACCGTCTGGAGCCAGTGAGACTATAGCATCCCCAATCGGGGTATGTTGTGATGTTTAAGGTAGTGGGGAGCAAAAAGAGATGGGGAAGAAGAAGGTTAGGAAGTACCTGGCTATTCAGATCTGGTCACCAAACACGGTTAAAGCCATTTCAAGCAACGTTTCAATTCTGAATGGTGGTGTTTTACCTTGGCGATACTTAGAGCATCTACTACTCTGGAACGTGCCACAAATAATATACTTTACATATTATTTTTATATTAATTAAATGTGTCATGACACATATCAATCATTATTTTATTATTTATATGAATACCGCACAAGAGTCTCAACTGCTCCCAACCGTCTAGAGCCAGTGAGACTATGGCATCCCCAAATAGGGTAAGTTCTGAGGCTGACGGTAGTGGGGAGAGAAAGGAGATTAGGAAGAGGAAGGTCGGGAAGTATCTGGCTATTCAGATCTGGTCACCAAACGCGGCCAATGCCATTTCAAGCAACGTTTCGATTCTAATAAAATTGATTTTTGCACGCCGATTTCGAACCCGCGACCTTTGGATTCGAAGTCGAGCGTCTCACCACTCGACTACGTAGGCTGTTGAATTCTGCACACGAACACGCGCGCAGCACACTTCTATCGATTTATCTACTAAGTGCTTAACGCATTTTACTTCCTAAAGTGCTTAAAGCATTTTACTTCCTACAAATAACGACACAAGGAAGTTACCAATAAATACTCCGAAATTGTAGGCCTAGTTAATCCACTATGTAAACATTTAAATAATGGAGTAACATCTAAATCTCTCGCAAAAACATCGCTGCCTTTTCGTATTTAACATAACAAAGTAAATAATGGTCCCTTGAGAATTGGCTTAAGAATTGGTGCCTCTTCATAATTCGTCACAATGACTAGTACATGCGGAGCGTCACATTAAAATGTTCACGATCCATTAAATACGAAAAGACCATTTACAAGTCAAATGAGGGAATTAAGTTGAACTTCCCCATTGGCTTATGTTGTAAGAATATTATCGGATGGTTTTCTTTAAATGTTTTACAAAACAGAACAAGAGAATTTTTTTATCAATCCGAAAACATTTCTCTTAAATTGTTTTACATTATCTTCTTTCAAAGGATATACTTCAAACTTTTTCTTGGTCGATTAAAATTATTTATTCAAATTCAACCGTGCGTTACGCCGTTTCTCCGCAGGGGCAGGCAGAGAGGATGGACCACCATACAACTCTGTCTTGGCACACACTCCTTACTTTATTAAATTGCATTCATACATCGTATCATACATACCCATCTGTTATTCTGACTCTTTACATGGCCCGATTCAAGTATTTGATTCACTTGATCGTGCCATGTCTTCCTCGAGTGTCCCCGACTTCTTCTTCCATTCGCTTTCGCATCATATATTATTTTACACTATTTTCTTTGAACGTTCGTTCTTTATATCTCTTTCTAAAATACTTATGTTAATTTATTCCAGTGTAATATTTCTAGTAACTTATTTTTGTTTTTTTGTTCTAATCGTTTATTCACTTTTATTTCATATTATCTATTGCACAGCTATGTAAAAGCCCATACATGATCGAATAAATAAATTTTAAAAAACTCCGACACTTTGTGAAAAATTCATTCTTTTTTCAAAATAATCAATCGCCCTCATTTAGAATATTTCAGTGTCCGATGGTCCCTTTTCTATAAAATTCCATATTCATCATATTGAATCCGAACAACATGCTTCTTACGCAGAATAACATAAAGATTAGGGCAAGAAAGAGGCGATTATTCATATGATGAAATTAAACGAACATTCAAAATGTCTTCATTAGAAAATCGCAGGAAAGACTTTGATTTAGTTTGCATTTTCAAAATTATTAACTGTGTAATTTACTCACCTTCTTTGTTGCAACTTATCTAGTTCAACATTCCTTGCTGTAGACTCAAAACCAATGAATTGCTGTTCCTCAATCATCACTCTACTAATTATGGGTATCATTCTCCACTGTCCAGAATGTCGAGACTTGTTAGCTCAAGCCATGGTCTTGAAATTTTCGGTAGCAGTCTAAATGATTTTCTTCATTCTTTACCACTTTGCCAAGCTTTTACTTGACCTTGGCTTTGACTTGAATGTTCTTTCTAATGTATTTTTTGTCCTTTTTTTGTCATTGTTTCATTAAAATATTATGTATGTGCGGTTCTTTCTCTGTTGCTCTTTTTTCCCATTTAGTGTTATGTTTTTTTTGTAATTAAACTATAGCCCGTTAGTTTATAAATAAATAAAGTATTTGCCTCCACCATCCAACCCCCCAAGCTTAGGCCTTCCAATGCATATTCGTACAGTTTTTTTAATGTAAGTGCCGCACAAGATTCTAATACACTACTCGGAGCCAGTATGAGATCTATGGCATCTCAAATTGGGGTTTGCTATAAAGCTGAAGGGAGTAGGGATGAAAGAGTAGAGATATACCTGGCTATTGAGGTCTGGTCATCAAATACGGTTAAATACAATTCAAGTGAATTTTCGATTCCGAAATGTTCTTTGGAAGATGGCCGATACTGAAAAAATGTATGTTTTGTCTTATTTTGGTCATTTCTTCATTATAATATTATGTGGGTGCTGTTCTTTCTCTGTTGTTCTTTTTTCCCATTTTGTGTTAGGTTTTTTTCTTTTGTAATTGGACAATAATCCGTTAGTTTATAAATAAATAACAATAAAAATCTTTTTTTTTTTCATTTCGGACGCTTTTGGATTATGATTCTCTCCAGCCATAAGTCTCACACACCTGGAAAAAACCTCCAACCAGAAATAACACTATGTATAAAGAGTCACACGAAAATTATCCTTCGTCAACAACTCGCACCATGTGAACCCATTCTCAATTAGCATCGCGTGAAGTCACAAGCCTAGACAATAAATATCAATGAAAACGTAAAAGATGAAAGGAAATTCAGAGAACCGGGCGTGTTTTCCGCGACGCCGCATCCAACCCACCCCTCCCGATGGCCCGTGAAACGCGCCTCCTCCGGAAGGCGATAACAAATCACATAGGACGACTTAATCAGTAATCGACGCCACCCTAACAGACCCTAAAACTACCTTCCTTTAGGATGGCTCGGATAACAGTTTTACTAACCCAGTTTGCTGGTGGTAAACGTTTATCCCTCGAATCGCTGTAAAACGCATTGACAGCACCACAAATCAGAGTTCGATCCCATAGCGGCCCAGGTTAATGGATACCATTACTGGAAATGGCGATCTCTGACAACAGTTGCAAAGCAGACCCGCAATGAGGTTTTCTTATTGATATACTTGTATTTGTGTGATCTTGTCTTCAGTTTAATGCACGGTCATGAATCGCGAACTTGTTTTACATACTTTTTTTTTAATATATAAATAGAAATCGATGTTATTTTTTTAATGTGAATACCGCACAATGGTCCTTACAATCCAAGGAAAATGACCGTTTTACGATCGTATGTATAGTGTATGGTTAAAATATTGAATTTATATTGTCGTAAGTTGTGGCCTGTTTACCAACACATTTATATACTGCGCCTAGTTATACAGTTGTATCTTATTTTTTTAATAATCTAAGCAAAACAATTTGCTATCAGAGCCTATACCATCTTTGGATATGCTGTATGGAGGGTCTTTTCTAAGAAATGAGTATGTGAACCAGGATCTTGAAGACCCAAAAATAAAACATAAAACCAACAGTGGAACGAACTTGCGATTAGTGGGTCGAACTTAATAGTACATAGCTGCTGACCCCACTACTGCTAGCCCCATAATTGCTGAGCCCACGCGATGCATGGGTCAGCAGCTGTGTTCTATTAAGTATCTGCGGGCCTTGATGTTACTAGTTCTGCCCTGTCACAAATCGATGTATTCCAGTACACCTGCGGTTGTTACTAAAAGTTCCTTCGTAGTGAATTTTTGGGAATTAAAAAAAATAAGGTATCAGAATGTTTTATGTAAAAGCCTTTTCAAAAGTAGACCTTAAGAAAAATTAAGTGTTCTGAACCGATCATGAATAGAAAGTATTACTAAACAAATGCAGCTTGAAAGGAATCTTTTTTGTGAAATTTCGCCTAAAAGTGCTTTTCTAAAAATAAACGTTTTTTTAACTATAAATACATTTTCAAACCATTTATCAGTATCTTTTCGCGTGTTTCTATGGCTTCGTCTAGACATCGCAAGGCTAGTGCATGAGCCGTTTCCAACTACAGTAAATCGAATTCATACACTTTACTTTGCTTTTTAACTACTAAACTATTAATTTGCTAGTTAAAAATAGCTCACTTGAAATATTCATCATTCTTACTGCTTACCGGAAAAATAAAAGAGAAAAAATTGGTTCTGCTTTAAGTAATCTCTTTAAGTCTTGTGCCGAAATTCAATTGAATAACTTTTATCTTGTACACAAATTGTCTACTAAACTAAAAAAAACTAGTGAATCTTTATAAAATGGTATTTTTCCTTCTGGATTTCGAATGCAGTTTTTTTTTTAATTCAAAAGAAAGACAAACATTCCCGGGTTACGAATAACCTGACAATATTTGAAAAAATCCTACTGCCATCATAAGAAGCGGAAGATGTTGCTTCTGCAATGATGGAGGACTTAGCCAGCAGAGGAATTGAACGCACAACGCCACGGTGGGAATCCGACGCGTTTGTCCACTCAGTTACCGACCGGTCGAATATAGATATGAATAATTTATCTTTAACCGTGAAAAAACCCTTTTCAAAGTCAGCTTCAGAGGCTTAGTGGTTTTGGCACATGAGTTTGATTTAGTTTTGGGGATCGATTCCCATTGCCACGTATAAATATATTCACAAGGCTTTAGTCGTCTTATCTGTATTTCGGTTTTGTTTTGAGAACTTCTAATTTAGTTTTCCTCTCTGTGCAGAGTATTTTGAGAACCCATCTATGTTACCAAATGTCAAAGGCTTTTTGATCTTCCACTTTAAGGCCTACTTTAGTGTACAGGTTTCCATGCCGTACAGAAGAAGAAAGAAAAAAAAATAAAAACCGCAGAGAAAACAACAAATTATTCTGATTTCTGATTTTTTAATTTCTGATTTTTTAATTTATATTTTTCAAAGTTTTTTCACGGTTACGAAAGTGCTACTTGCCATTTGATTAAGATCTTTTAATTTTTCAGATGAATCTTTTTTTTGCTAACCCAAGTTCATAAGTATTGTAACTGGCTCATGGTAATTTTTTTTAATTCAACGGGCATGGGAGTATACGTCATACTAAAAACAACCAAAAACTCTTACAAGTCATCAAACTTATATGCGTGTATCTAGTTAGGAGCCAAATTGAATATTACTTAATACTCGTAGTATGGTATCCCTGTTACAAAATTAACAATAAAAATATTGAGCGATTTCAAAGATTTTTTTTCCGTTTTACAATATTTAAATTAAATATCTCGATAGAACACCCAATTTACCATATTGTTTTTAATTTGGATAAATTTTGAGGACCATATAAAATATGTGTTCCTAATCAGATAATAATTTCGTTATTATATTGAGATCTAAAAGTGTTTAAACTGTTTCAATTTATTGTCTTTTATGTACTTACCTGATTATTTTTTTTTGCTTGCTGTTTTCTTTATTCCTGGTGTTTTTTTTAATTTTGATTACTATTTTATATTTCCAAAACTAAAAATGTACCTACCCTTAAAGAGCGTTAAATAAATAGTACATATTTCGAGGCTATTAGTCTCGTAAAAACTATAAAATTAGCTGCTTAAACTCACTGCAGCGCATTATTTAATTAGCAATTCAGTTTTTTAAAAAACACAGTGAGTTCATCGTGCAGTAGCGTGATGGAACTTGAATTTCAGATTTTTTTGCGTATTGCGTCGATCGTGTAGTGTGAGTGTGCAAAAGAGGATTTAGGACATCAATTTTATAGACAGATAGAAATTTTAAATCATTCACCATATCTGCTGTTTCGGAGCACCTGCGGAAAAAAAAAATGCCTTTAGGACTTACTATCATCTCACCAAAACCGTCAAACACGTGTGATTTCATGATGTCTCATTCATATGCTAATATATGTGTCCCCTCTGCATGATTCTGGAATCTCCACAGATAGTTTTATATGCTCCATTTACATTTTATTACAGGGCCTTGAGGGAATGTTCGTTATTGATACACCGTGTCAAATTTGCTAGGTGGTCCCTCTCAAAAAAACGATCGAACGAATTGAAAACATCAGTATGGTTTTTTTCTATTTCATTGAATTGAAAGCGCCAATAACTTTTATTTAATTAATATGTGTCAAAACATATTTAATTCATATAAAAATAATAAGTATATTTGCGGCACGTTCCAGAGTGGTAGATACTCTAAGTATCGCCCTGGTGAAAGACCACCATTCAGAATCGAAACGTTGCTTGAAATGGCTTAAGCCGTGTTTGGTGACCAGATCTGAATATCCAGGTACTTCCCAACCTTCCTCTTCCCCTCCCCACTACCTTCAGCCTCACAACATACCCAATTTGGGGATGCCATAGTCTCACTGGCTCTAGACGGTTGGGAGCAGTTGAGACTCTTGTGCGGTATTCATGTAAAAAAAAAAAAAAATGAACTGACCCGATAGAAGAAATGACTTCTGCTAGAAATATTTTAGATGCTGGTGTATTTGTACCCACTGCTTGGTAAGTTCAATTTTTCGTACCTATTGGGAAATCGATCAAACAGTTTTAAACATTGAGATTCTTTATTAAACGGATAATTAATTTAATTGGCCTGTCTGGATCCTAAGATTCAAACAATTATATGTTAATTAGCGATATCAGTTTATTTTCAACTCGGTCTAAATCACATATTTTTGATTATCTTTTCGATTTTTATAACCCTGCTGATAAGTACGTAAGTTTCACACTCTTCCACACTGTATTCGTTGTGTCTCTTTTACCGCAGGTAAGTTTCTCTTAGACCAACCTTGAAGTGAAGATATTAAATCCCTACCCACCACTTGAAATAATTCACGCTTTACCTCACAGTTTAAGCATAACGCCTCTGAAACGGTCTGCCCTCTGATTTCTCTCAAATGTGACAATCTATCTGGACTACAATTAGATGTTATTTTTCTTCTCACTAGCACTCGGATCAATAATATACCAGGAGCATAGAGTTGGTAGAGTAGTATCTATCCAAGGCAGTGAAGTCAGTTTTTGACTTGTTTTTGATGATTTTAACCTGACTCGGAGCACCTGGGCGTGGCTAAGACTAAGGCTACGGTATTTATACATCTATTTATATCACACATCGACATAATGTTTTTGTTTATTCTTATAGCCACTTTTTCACAGTATTTTTATCAACAAAATATAGCAAATAACCTAAAAAACCGTTTAATTATGTCAAGTTTAGTGGCATTATAAAAAATGTGGGCGGAGTCCCGCGGTGTACTAGGAGCTTAATATCATCCTTACAGTATATAGATCATGGTGTACGACGTAAAAACCCAGAGAAAGTGATTTATCGCAAGTTTGTGTAAGTTGGGTAAACACAATTAGCTCTCCCTCCATATATTGTTACTTCAAGACCAGAAGGGATAGCTTGTGTAGTCAGGATTGTTGATTTTTTCCTGACTCGGGCGTGGCTAGGGTTGGACACACCTTTTTACACCCATTCATAGCTCATGTCGAAATAATGTAGCGTTTATTTGTATTACCACTTTTTCACATATTGTTATTAACAAAAATATATCCTGAAAACCCGTTGAGTAATGTCGCATAACAAAACGTAGTGGGTGGAGTCCCCGAAGACGCCGGAGACATAAAACATGCTTACATACCTAAAAGTGATGCGACATTATGTAACAACTTGTCTTGTCTCTTTTTCTCTCACGGAACCCACTACGTAAAAACCCAAAGAAAGTGGTTTTTCGTAAATTTGTATAGATTGGGTAAAAATATTTAGCCCTCTCTCCATATATATTCTCGTTCTGAGCACCAGCTCTTCTCTACACACCATCCCCACACTTAAAAAAAAAATTTACTAGTTATTATTTTAATATACATTTACTTGATGGCTTAAAACGTTATCGACCGAATCTACCTAAAAGTATTGCAAAATTCATGATAAAATCAAATGAATACTGGAATTAATTAAGGCTCTAAGTGCCAAAAAATTAACAACTTATTTTTTTTACAGAATCGTATTTTATGATGTAAATAAAATACGATTCTTTAAAAAAAAAACAGTTTTTATTTTTTTGGTACTTAGAGCCTTAATTAATTCCAGTATTCAAATGTTTGAGCTATAAATCACCAATAAAAGTACTTATCTTTAAATGAATTTGACTACTTGTATGGAAGGCCGTTGGTGATTCACCAATGATACGGCATTTCGTTTCACTCATTATATTGTATGAAATTATTTAATGCGAACTCATCTTTCCAACGCAAGGTCCAATCTAGTGTGTTGTTAATCGACTTCCAAGGTCCTACGTAAAGGACTCAGAAGGTGAGGCGAGTCAATGAGATAAGGGACCAAGCGCACCATGATTTATGAAGCTTCTGCCTTTACTATGGAAGCAGGTTCTACATAAGGGTAGAATCTAAATTCCTTTAATATACATAATACTGTGTGGGACAGACCATGGGAATTCGACCATACGGGGTAAATAGGACGTGATTTCAAAGTTCCACAAAGCTCCTGTTCATACAAGCATGGCTTTTGTGCATAATGGCATGTTGTATGGTGTGGTTTAGTGGGTTTAGAAAAATCTTTTGCTTTTTTTCGTGTGAGTGGAAAGGTTGGTGACTTTGAATATCGTGCAAAGTAGTAACTTTCTAAAACGACTTTTAATCAGAATGAAATGTTGCAAAATATGTTTTATCACATTCCAAAAGTTGATTATATAATAGTACAGATTTTCAAATATTTCACAAGGTAAGTACGCAACGTTCTTTGCGTTTTTTTCAATTTCGAAAAAGTTATCTAATATCTCTTAAAACTCTTTTACTGTAAAAAAATCGTCAACCCTCATTTCCAGAAAGAAAATAAGATGTTCTAAAAACAAATATCTTTTTATAGTTAATACCGCCCAAGAGTCCCAAATGCTCTCAACATATTTTACCATCGTCTTTCTACACAGTGCATGCTTACTTGCTTTTCTTCACCAAGCCCACTGAATAGGAAAATACTAGAAATCTTCACCTTAAGGCTGCAGTCCGGAACAACTCCGTGAAACTGCACTCTTTCAATCACGTAGGCTTCAAAGTCATGAAGTGCAGTGTCTTCTTCTGCTATGTCTTTCGTCATTTTTTTTCTCTAGACTATCTATCAATTTGATCAATCTTGAATTTTTCATTCCTCATAATATAAATAATATTTTTAAGTGCTTTTATTTTTATAGCCAGTACGACATCTATTTTTTGGTAAGTCGATGAACAAAATCTGACATTGTCACCCTAATACTTGAATTACCGACTACTTACTCTCACCTGAGAATTAAGTTTCACGTAGTTTGCTGATCGTGAACCAACTGCATGCAAAAGGTATTGCCAGCGTTAGAAAAATAAACAAACTGCTTTTCTTGTAGGGGAATGCACGACACCCACGCATTTTTTTGTTTTTCAAACATTTCCCAGCCATAGTATTTGTAAAACATTGCGAAACAAAACAAAAACATTGTCTGTCCGTTTCTGCACAGAGCCAAGGGTTTTTAAGTGATTTTTGTGCTGTGTAAATAAATGCGTCGAATAAAAATCAAATTACTAATGAAATATTCGTGATTTATAAAAATGATAAGCAAAATTGGCCTCAAAACCGGCCCTTGCGGTACTCTTTTTGCATTGCACCAAAAACTTCTTGTTCTGAGTGTACCTAATCTAATATAATGTTTTTTACTTGTTGCAGGCTGTCTCGGTGACGGTATCAGTGCTGACCTTGACCTTCATATCCGTGGACAGGTGGTATGCAATCTGCTTCCCACTCAAGTTTAAGTCCACGACCGGCAGAGCCAAGACTGCAATCATTGTCATATGGCTTTTGTCTCTGGTGTTCAGTAAGTACTTATCTTTTAAACTATTGTAAGTAAGTGGCTATGTATTGTATTGTATTTTCGTAGAAAGCAATCACTCTGTGGTTTGACATGTTTAATGAAAATTAAAAAATTACTTTGTATAAGACCATAACTTTTATTTTTATTTTAATGACCGACCGGTTTCGCTTGGCCTAAGCATCATCAGGGTACAAATTAAACTAAACAAAAAAAAAAACAAAGTGAGCGGTTATTTATACCCGTACATACAAAAAGGGAGAACACAATATAAAATAAAATAAGAGAACAGTGAGAAAATAGAATAAAATTTAAATTATAACAAAAGAACAGAGAGAAAAAGATAGATAATACGAAATGAAAGAAGTAAAGCGTCAATTAGGAACGTGATAAAAATAATGAGAAATTTTACGAGTTACGGAAAATATACCTAATATTGGACTACTGAACAAATTTAACTGTTTTTGACTATTAATTTTAATGGCTTTATTTATTTCTAGTGCTTCTAAATTATGTATCTGTTACCATGACATTATTATGGAGAACATGAGCAGCGATGCTTTTATTGAAGTGATGATTTTTTTTCAATAAGATGATTGGAAAATTCTGAAAAACCGTGGTTACTTAAAAATCTGTAGTCTTTTACAAATATATTATTTTCATTTTCACCAAAACAAAGTTTTATCGATTAATTTACTTATCTTTTAATTTTGTTTGTGGCATACCGATAAGATATTTTTTTAAATATGATGTACTCGTATACCAATTTGAAAAAAACTGTTCTCTCCAATTTGCATCAGCCATTTTGACTTTCGATAGGCAAATGAAATCGATTTTATCTTCATGAAAAAAATATGATATTTGAAAATACGAGTAATTGATCGATTTCAGCAGAAGAACACACTTCCATCATTTTATCTCTTCAGTGACTTTATCATAAAATGATTTTTTTATATCAGGTTGCTGTAGCGTCTTTCTTTAATTTTAAATTATAAAGGCAAAAAAGTTTAATGTGGCTTCATTGTATAATGAATGAAATCCTTTGTATAAGATACATGTGAACAAGTGGAAATGTTATAATTTTAAATATGTTAGATTTTGTAGAAAGAAGATTTTTAAAGGTTTTCCAAGAAGATTTCTATTTTTTAAATATATTTTTTTATATTCATAAAAACTCTGATTAATGTTTACATTTCAAACAAGAACTTACTTATGAGCTAACAATGAAAATACATTGAGATTAAAACCAACGCTACGATGAGATATTTCAATCGTAGAAGTTAAAAAATAACTTTTTTAACTTTAGCTTTTTTATGAAAGTCATGAATCCAGACGCTGTTTTATGCAAGCCTTATTCGGTATAGCTGCTCTACACAGAAAACTTGCTGAAGAGTTGTATTTATACAGTAAATTAATAACGTTTATTTGAAATATCACCTCAAAGGTGCTCTGTAAAGAGAATAAATATTTAAATAATATCAATAATCTAAAACACAAATACAAAACAAAAAAAAAGCCAGAAACTAAAAAGAACAATGGTCATGACCGAGAAGTATGAGATCGTTTAAAAATGCCACTTTCTAATAAGGTCTTGATGGCTCAATTGGCAGAGTGTTACTCCCGGATAGAGTAGAGGTTCCGAGTTCGAGTCTCGGTTATGACTATTGTTCTTTTTAGTTTCTGGTTTTTTTTCTGTTTCGTGTTTGTGTTTTAGATTATTGATATTATTTAAATATTTAATTATAAATAAGCACAAATGCTTTAAAGTTAATTCCATTTTTTTTTTTAAATATTTTTGAAAATTTTGAAAACTTATTTTATTTTAAGTACCCTAAAAATAAAATAAAAAACTACACAGCTTAGATTAGATGAAGCTTAGCGCTAGAAAATAAATTAGGCAACCTATTTCGCGAGCTTTGAATTTGTTCAGGCATATTTGTATGATAATATTCGTTCATGAGAAAGGGGGAGAGGTTACTAACAAAGCTATCAGCGGAATGCAAATATGTATAATAATCTTACGTACCATATATAAAGAAAGATTTTCATCTCATCATTGAGTATATAACCGTCGAATGAAATACTAATTTTAACAATATCACTTTGTGAAATACAATATCACGTGTTTTAGCCCAACCGTGACAACTTTAGAAGAGACAATTAGACTTATTGCATATTTCCAGATACAAGTCAAATTATGTGCGATTAAGGCAGGTTCAAGATAAAAAAATTCAAGTAAAAGAAAAGGATCTAAAGATCACTATCGATGCATATATATGCATGCATATATTTATTTTTTTACTTCTTGGTTTACAACTTTGCTTCCGCCGTCCGAAATTAGAGGCATCACTTGATCACGACTTGTCTCAAAGTCAAAAAAAATTAACACGATCATTGAGAGTAACTCAACGAACAATTTCAAAACGCTTTGAAGTGATGGGAATGATTCAAAAGCAAGGAAATCAGGTGCCGTACGAGTTGAAGCCGAGAGATGTTGAACAGCGTTTATGAACAGTTGCTTGAAAGGCAAATACGAAATAGATTTCTGCATTGCATTGTGACTGAAGACAAAAAATGAATGCATTACAATATCTCTAAGCGCGGAAAATCATGAGGGTTTCCTAGTCATGCTTTTACGTCAACGACCAAACTGAATATTCACGGATTCAGTGGAACCAGCTTAAAGAAGTGTGTTATGAGTTGTTAAAATTGACTAAAACAATTACAAACAATCGTTATCGAAAGCAATTAATGCGTTTGAGCCCAGCGGTTAAAGACAAACAGCCGCAACACAACGAGAGACACGATAGAGTGATTTTGCAGCGTGACAATGCTCGACCCCATGTTGCGAAAGTGGTCAAGACATACTTGGAAACGTTAGAATGGGAAGTTCTACCCCACCCGCCGCATTCTACAGACGTTGTTCCCTTTGACTATTAATTGTTTCGATCAATGACACGACCTGGCTGACCAACACTTCCGGTTTTATGAAGAAGTAAGAAATTGAAAAGATTCGTGGATCGCTTCAAAGGATGACCGGTTTTTTCAATGCTGGGTTTGTACGTTACCCGAAAGATAAATGAAAATAGTGGCCAGTGATAAACAATACTTTGAATCATAAATAATCAGTTTTTTACAATAAAGCCTCGAATTTCTGAAAAAAAAACGGTGGAGGCCTTAGAGGATATAGATAGTTATAAATCCAAAGCAGTCAGTTTTTGATGATTTTTACCTGACTCGGCGGACCTGGGCCTGGCTAAGACCAAGGCTAAGGTATTTATATATCCATTCATATCACATATCGACATAATATTTTTGTTTATTCGTATAACCACTTTTTCACAGTATTGATATCAACAAAAATATAGCATCTAACCAAAAAAATCGTTTAGTTGTGTCTTTAAGTTTAGTGGCATAGTAAAAAATGTGGGTGGAGTCCCGCGGTGGCCCAGGAGCCCAAGATCATTGTGACAGTACGTAGAAGCGGAGTATTATATTTGTTGTCTCTTTCTCTCTCATGGTGTACGACGTAAAAACCGGGAGAAAGTGATTTATCGCAAGTTTGTATCGGTTGGGTAAAAATAATTAGCTCTCTCTCCATACATTGTTTCTCCAAGGTGGAGGCAAATTTGAACACCTTATATTATTTTTTAATTTTTTTTGACGCTCGTTCACACGTCGCAAGCATCAAAAATTAACTGGCCGTTGAGTCAGATGTCTTCACTCACCTCTAGTTTGCTGATCAAACCAATAAACAGTTTACCCCCCATCAAATGTTTCAGAATGGTGACCGTAAAAATACAACCCTATTTCGGATATCGTATGGCATCTGCGGTCCCCAATGGGTTTTAAAAAAGATTCAAGCCAATTCCGAATCCCAACGCATCATTTTTTTAACGCTGCTAGAGCTTTTCTGACTCTCATTTGCTAGGGGTTGACTGCCGCAAGTTAAGAGTCTTATGGAGAGTTGATTATTAGAATCCTTTAAGTAGAATAACTCAGAAATCGTAATTATAGTCCCATCCCTTGATTGTGCCTCTTTAGACCAATCATTATCAATTTAAACACAATGCTTGGCTGTATCAATATAAAGAGAAAATAAAATAGAACGATTTGGTAGTATCAATATTTTATTTTAATATACTTAAGGACTATTGTTCAATTACAAAAAAAAACATAACACGAAATGGGAATAAAGCAACAGAGAAAGAACAGCACATACATAATATTTTAATGAAGCAATGTCAAAAACAGGACAAAAATATACATTAGAAAGAACATTCAAGTTAAAACCAAGGTCAAGGCAAGGTTTTGGTTTTATAAAAACAAAATTATTTCACATTCGTAAAAAGCATTTACTTTGTGGCTTGCCATATTCATAAATAGAACACATACACTTTGTTTATAACCACTTTTTTATTCAATATTATGTCTACCGGTTTCGGAAGTACCCTTCCATCATCAGGACAATATTAAATTAACCTGAAATACAAAATACTGAGATATATATACATATTTAGGAGTCGGAAGGAGAAGGGGTAATTGAAGGGATTATGGGAAAAACCGAGAATTATTATTTATTTATTTTTCAACGAATTCAGCGAATTGAAACAAATGACGTTAATATCTTTTACGTGGCCGAATGGGGAATTAGTGTAAATCACAAAATAACTTCTAAAATTAATCGCTAGATACCACCTGCTGTTGTAATTTTGGAACGATTTGGATTTCTCGCTACATTATCTTCTAACTGAGACTCGACGAAAATAAGTTATTCGATTAACATATTTTTTTAAATAACCTAGCGTCGATTTTACACTGATAATAAAAAAATAATAATAGTATTGTGAAACATGAGAAACAATCGAAGATCTAAGCTAAAAATACAGCTTTTATATAGTTAATGCCGCACAAGAGTCCCAACTACTCCCAACCTTCTAGAGCCAGTGGGACTTTGGCATCCTTTATTGGGGTATGTTGTGAGGCTGAAGGTATTGAGGAAGGGGGAGTAGATGGAGAAGAGAAGTGTTGGAAAGTACCTGATTGTTTAGATATGGTCACCAAACACGTCTAAAGCCGTTTCAAGAAACGTTTCGATTCTGAATGGTGGTCTTTCACCAGGGCGGTACCTGGAATATCTACCACTCTGGAACTCGAGTAGAATCGAAACGTTGCTTATAATAGGTTTCGCCATGTTTGATAACCAGATCTAAATAGTCAGATAATTTCTATATATTATATATTATACATTCTCCAGATACTTCAAAACATACATTTTTTGATCGTGTACAGAATTTATCTCCACATATGTTTCTTCCAGAAGAGATGAAGTTATTATCTAAAGATTAATTTAATATTGTCCTGATGATGGAAGGGTACTTCCGAAACCGGTAGACAAAATATTAAATAAAAAAGTGGTTAAAAACAAAGTATATGTGTTCTATTTATAGATAATTTCTAGGCTATCCTCTTCCCTACCTCTCTCTTTTTCCTAGTTACCTCAGCCTAACAACATACCCCAATCCATTTCAACTATTTTCGTTGAAAGAATTTCTTGTTTATTTTTATTCTGAAGAGAAGGTACTTTATTGAGTACACAAATACAGCTCTTGAATCTTTATTTAACCTCGTTTGGGTTTTAGTGAATGATCTTATATAGAAAATCCTTTATCCAGTTGTATTTGTCCTCTTTTTCTCTTTACCTTACTTCAAACGCTTATTCGGCAAAAGGATCTGTAGGTCATATAAAAATATGTGAATGGTAAGTATATGGTGACAAACAAGGAAGAATTAAATTAAAGTTTAAGCCAGTATTTGGGAGAGATATTCATTCCTGACTAAATAAGACCATGAGGCCTAGCACGGTCACATCAACAGCCAATCAGTATCTACGTCAGTTTATCAATATAGCTAGCACAACTGCTTAATATATCGATAACTATATCATTGTCGGTTGAAAAATCTCCTACGATGGTAGCACTGACACATTTTATCTATTTGGTTGGCGTAGTCAGCTCTCGTTTTGAAGCGTCAAATGATTTGGTTTTACATAATTGTTTTTTTTTATGTGAATATCGCACAAGAGTCTCAACTGCTACCAATTCTCCGGAGCCAGTGGGATCGTAGCATCCCTAATGACGCTGAGTGTAATGAGGGGGAAGGAGGTAAGGGAGAGAAAGGTTTGGAAGTCCGTGGTTATTAAGGTCTAGTCACCAAACACAGCATCTACTATTTAAAGGCGAGTTTTAATTCTGAACGACGGTTTTTACCAGGGTGAAGTCAACTACCAGCGGCTAAGGAGCTTGTATGTGCCGAACCCAGTCACAATGAAAATAAACGCTTGATAAGAATATTAGAATCTTCTTCAGACCGTCACTCTCAGAAAACGTATACAAATTCAACGAGAGAGTCGGACAGAATAAAAAGAAACAACACCATTGTTTGCTAGCATCGATTGAACTAGAAAGAGTCAAAACGTCAACCGAGAGGGTGATAAAGTAATAGTGAGAAATTTTATTATTAATACTTAATCATCTTTTCAGTTGACGTTTTGCCTCTTTGAATTCATATTTATCTGTCTCTTTCTCTTTTTTTAATATGAATACCGCACAAGAGTCTCAACTACTCTCAACCGTCTAGAGCCAGTGAGACTATGGCATCCCCAAATAGAGTATGTTGTGAGGCTGAAGGTAGTAGGGAAAGGAAGAAGATTGGAAAGACGAAGGTTAAGAAGTACCTGGCTATTCAGATCTGGTAACTAAACACGGCTAAAGCCATTTCAAGCAACGTTTCAATTCTGAATGGTGGTTTTTCACCAGGGCGATACTCAGAGTATCTACCACTCTGTAACGTGCCGCACATTTACTTTTTTATTATTTTTATATGAATTAAATGTGTTATGGCATATTAATTTAATAAAAGTTAATGGCGCACGCCGGGTTTGAACCCGCGATTTTCGGATTCGTAGTCGAGCGACTTACCACTCAACCATGGTTCCTTTGTTCCTTTATTATATTTTAAATGTCATTCTTTTGTTTTCTCACTGTTCTGTTATTTTTTTTTATATCGTGTTCTCCCTCTGTATGTATATATGACCGCACACTTTGTATTTTGTGTTTAGTTTAATTTTGTTCCCTGGTGATGCTTAGGCTTAGCGAAACCGATCGGTCATAAAAATAATGAATAAATCTGTGATCTTATACAAAGTATTTTTTTTTTATTTCATTGAATTTTTCGAACGACAAAGTAATTACTTTCTTCGAAAATGTAAGTTTTTTAGTTTTTGATGATTGACTTTTTCTGAATCACATTTAAAGCACAATTCTCAAATGAGTACATATTTTTTTAATGAATTTAAAGCAGTGACTTCGGAAAAAAACGTACTGTTTTAACGACACAAAGCCAAGTACTCTAAAAAAGGTTCATTAAAAACGCTCGCCTCATGATTCATTGATGTCAACACTAAGTGAATTGAAAATTCTGGAAGGGATTTTTGATTATCACTGTCGTTGTGAAAAGCTGATGTTTTCGTAGAAATTTTGCATTTTAGGTTCGTTGAGTACATTGAAGTAGTATATTATTTTTTTGATTACA
The DNA here is from genome assembly GCA_022651775.1 of Drusus annulatus. Classification (NCBI taxonomy): domain Eukaryota; kingdom Metazoa; phylum Arthropoda; class Insecta; order Trichoptera; family Limnephilidae; genus Drusus; species Drusus annulatus. The sequence continues at coordinate 17,903 of JAGWCC010000977.1, read as the reverse complement.
CTATCTCTAATAAATAACGATTGTATTCGATGCCGATTTATGTATCTATTACACTAGGGCTTTAACAATCACAATATCATGAAAATAATTTTATTTTCGTAGAAAGCAATCACTTTGTGGTTTGACATATTTAATGAAAATTAAATAATAATTTTGTATAAGACCACAGATTTTATTTCGACTTTTATGACTGACCGGTTTTCTTTAGCCTAAGCATCATCAGGATACAAAATTAAAATAAACAAAAAATAGATAGTATGTGATTATACATACTCGTACATACAGAGGGTGAGCACAATATAAAATAAAATAAGAGAACAGTAAGAAAACAAAAAAAAAACATTTCAACTATAACAAAGGAACAGAGAGAAAGAGACAGAAAATATGAAATGAAAGAGGTAAATCGTCAAGTGATAAGAGAATCATGATACATTTTATAAGTTTACGTTTAAGACATAAATGGACATAATTCAAGGGTTTTTTAAGGTTGTATAATATATTTTTGTTTACAACAATACTGTGAAAAAGTGGTTATACGAAATAAAAAAAACATTATGTTGACATGTACTATGAGTGGATGTATAAATACCTTAGCCCTAGTCCTAGCCACGCTCAGGTCTAGCCGAGTCCGGCAAACCTCATAAAAACTGACTACAGCAGCGCTGTCTCTTATATATTATTGCTATGAGATCGAGACAGTATTGACGATTTGTAGGCAGTTGTGCCAGGCCTCAAATTTTAGAAAGGTTTCCCCGCAAATTGACATATTTTCACAAAAATTTAATGAAATTTGTTATGTTTGTTACAGACACCCCCGAGTTTGTGGTTCTGCAGATAAAGAAGAACTCTTCTGTGCGATTTGAGCTGGACTACTTCACGCAGTGCGCCCCCACGTGGTCCACCGAGAGCGACCTCATGTGGCACATTATCAAAGCTGTTATTCTTTACACGTGAGTTTTATTTGCATCAATTTCATCGCATAAGTATTAAAAAAAAATTATAATTCATATACATAATGCAAACATGTATTAAATAAAACAACGGGATTTTACAAAAGCGCTTTATCTGTAGGATATATAAATAAAAAGTTAATTAAGAGTAATTAACTAAAGAAAATATACATAACTTTCTTACTTGGCAGGTCCCATCAGATAGACTCACTTATAAACTTAAAATTATGATTTTTATTTAATTTTTTAAATTTATTTATTTTTTATTTATTTCCGATTTGGATGGATGGGGGAATGCAATCCATGATTTCCGATGCATGGGAGCGAAGTAAAAAAATGGACTTTCTGAATTTGTCATAGATGTATTGTTGATGTGGCGTCAAAGCCTTCCGACGTGACGTCAAAACTCTTAGCGCCTCCAACGGATAAATGTAAGGACTTCATCATTAGCCTAACGAAAAACTGACTACAGCAGCGCTCTCTCCTATATATTATTGCTCTAAGGGTGGCAGAGAAGTGCTTCAAAACAGTGTTACAAAAAAGTCACCGGAGACCGAAATGCTTTCCACATATTTTATTCAAAATTAGCTCAGGAATATTTTTAATTTTTTTCAGGTTTAAAGTTGTCGTGTACGTCCTGTAATATTCTGTATCTTTTTATGTGTATTGGCTTAAATTTGCGAGTTTTGGGTCCAGCTAAGCGTGTTTCTACTGAATAATGAATAATTTCATTTTCAGCTACTCAAACAGAATTTTAGATTTCGAAAAACCGTACGTTACATTATTGTTGTCACCCGAGTTAACTACCCCTGCTGACCCTCACCTTCAAGAAGACGATACAGGCTCCCCGCACTTCACCTTGTCTAGTAAACAAATATGTTATGCTACTACCATTAATAATACATTGAACTCTAAAATAAGATTACATTATTTTATCTAGTTCCGTCTTATATCAATGCATATGTACTCTATACGAGTGTCAACGCCCTATGGTATAACCGATAAAACTATCTGTAAATTGTTGTTTGTATCAAATAAACTTTAATACCTTAGACTAGCCTAAAACAGCTATATAAACGGCTGCATCACCCTAGGTGAATTAATCTATCTTGTCGATTGAATCCAAGCACTTCTGCTTGTCGTATTGCTCACTTGATAATTCATTTTGAAATTGTATTTTACTCGTTGTTTGTGTTTTATAATATAATAAAATAAAGGATAATTACATCCAAGTATTATTCCATTCATTCAACCAAAGTGTACCCAATAAAATTAACTCCCGTGACAAAGTGAATTGCGCAATATTTTGGGATTTTTGAACAACGATCAAAAAGTCCACTCTTTGATAGCTTTACCGATGACCATGGTTTACTTGGTGACCACAGTATACTTCCGTCATGCTCCAAAGTGATTTTTTAGATACGATTATTTAGAAAGTGATACTTTCAGTATCGCCCTTGTAAAAGACCGCAACTTTGGATCGAAATTCGGCTTAACCCTTATCTTGGTAGTAAAACAAATATGTTACACCAACTTTGTTTTCTTTTTTTTTTTCAACTCATTTTTAATAATGACAACACTTTAAAAAAATCTCTTCTTTACCGTCCTGTCAATTGCTAACACATATGGTGGTGAGTTTAAAAAAATATTGCAGCTTATTATCTTATCTTATCTTTGCTTTTCTTTTTTTGTTCTTTATCGTAGATCAAGCATAATGACCGTTATGAATAGGATCAAGTAAGGGACGCTTAGATGGTTTAGGCATGTAGAGTGAATGAACGAAGAAAGAAGTGTGAAAAGAATATATGATGCGAAAGTGTATGGAAGAAGAAGTCGAGAACGCCCGATGAAGATATGGCACGATCAAGTAAATCAAATACTTGAATCAGGTCATGTGAAGAGTCAGAATAACAGAAGAGTATGTATGAATGTGAATGAAGCAAGAAGTGTGTGCCAAGACAGAATTGCATGGCGGTCCGTCCTCTCTGCCTACCTCTTCGGGGAAACGGCGTGATGGTTAGTTAGTTAGTTATATCGACCGGTCGGTAGCTGAGTGGACAAACGCGTCGGATTCCCACCCGGGCGTCGTGCTTTCAATTCCTCTGCTGGCTTAGTCCTCCATCGTTGCACAAGCAACATCTTCCGCTTCTTATGATGGCAGTAGGAGTTTTTCAAATATTGTCAGGTTATTCGTAACCCGGGAATGTTTGTTTTTCTTTTTGAAAAATAAATAAATATTATATTTTACCTTGGTAAGGTAGGGGTTGAAACGGCATCAGCCGTGTTTATCAACTAGATTTAATTGTCCATGCACTTTTTAACCTTCCTCTTCACCATTTTCTCACTCTACTCACTTCTTTCAGCCTCAAAACATCTCCAAATCAAGGATTCCACGATGCAACTGGAACTCTTGTGCGATATTCACTTGTAAAAATACAGAACTTTAAGATATTTCCGTTTTTAGCTTTTCATCTCTCCGAACGGTGATTTCCAGGAAAACTTTGAGCAAACAATAAAAGCGGAAAAATTTCAAGCACTCAAAATTTCTCGAAGGTCTTTCTAAAAATTTTAGATCCATGTTTCGGTTGGCGTTGTAAAACCCCGGCGGGAAGCAAGCGCGGAGCTTTCGCGAGCATATTTTTATTTACCGATCATTTTTGCATTTTAAAAGCTTTTCATAGACACCTTTCAGCTTTGTTGTCTTTGGGCTCTGTTGATACCGGCTGAGAAAATACGGCTGCCGTAGCCAAGGAGTCGTAGCTGCTATTAAAGACAGAGTCTGTTTGACTATACATTAAAATGCTTTCTAAAAGAGCGCTCGATGTGTTTGATATTATTCACGATATTTCGCGTAAAAGCGTTGACGGGGCACAATTGAATTCATCAAAGCAGAGTGGCCCGTTTTTCTTCAGAAGTTTTTAAATGGGGAAGTGTTGCAGCCCCAGAGCAATAATATACAGGAGGGATAGCTTTGCGAAACAGTGTAGTCAGGATTGTTGATTTTTTCCTGACTCTACTTTTCATGGACACACATTTTTACGTCCATTCATAGCACATGTTAACATAATGTTTTAACTTTCAATAAATTTACTTCACCTGAAACTCCAATTGAATTTGGAGTTCCCCAAGGTTCCGTCTTAGGTCCCATTCTCTTCATTCTGTATACGAATCGTCTTGAATACCTCATTCACTCGGCTGGATTTGAATCACAAAGCTATGCAGACGATCGTATAATTTTCAAGTTTTGCTCTCCGGATGAAAAAGACATTCTAAAAAATGAGGTAGTTGACTTTATTGATACAGTTTCAAGTTGGATGTCTGTAAATAAACTCAAACTTAACACGACCAAAACAGAATTTATCTGGATAGTTTCTCCCGGAAGGCAGGCCCTTCTTGACTCCAGTCCGATACAAATACAGGGTACCGATATCATTCCTTCCAAATATATCAAATTTCTCGGTTTCATTATTGACAATCGTATATCTCTTGAGTCGCAAATCTCAAAGGCTGTGAGTTCTGGATTTTTCCATCTAAGGCAGATTAAATCAATCAGAAGATGCCTTCCTTCTGATGCGGCTAAATCACTTATAAATTCCTTTGTCGTCTCACGTATGGACTATTGTAATAGTGTATATGCTGGCCTCCCTCAGAAACAACTCAACAGAATACAGTCCGTCTTCAATGCAGCGGCGAGAATGATATATAGTGAGTCCAAATATTGTCACATTACTCCACTTCTGAATCGCCTTCATTGGCTTCGATACCCTGAAAGAATAGAGTTTAAGATTTGCCTTATAATTTTTAAAGCACTGCAGGGAATGGCACCAGCCTATATATCGGAACTGTGTGTCCGACAAGCCTTAAATAGTAGACAACTTACTTTGAGGTCAGCAAACGTAGATACTGCTGTTCGATTAATTGAACCATCTCGATCAAATAAACCTGTTTACTATGATCGCGCTTTTGGTGTATCTGGTCCAGTTATCTGGAATAAGCTTCCCACAAAACTTGCCAACATACAGAACCTAGCAGAGTTCAAACGAGTCTTAAAAACCAAATTGTTTAAAAAATCCCACATACAAACGTAACTTCTTAAAATTTAATTTCTTAGAAAACGTCCCTAATTTGCTTTGTTTCGGTTTTCTCCTTTCTTCTATCATTATAACTCAATGTCCTCACTATCTACTGAAAACCATATACTCATTGTCATGAAATATTCATTTTCTTTTGTTACTTGCTATATTTACACTGTTTGCATTTTCATAATCGTTTACTTATAATACTTGAATATTAATGTTTTAAGTGCCAACATATTAACTGTCCTCAATCATATTTTCCTTTTCTTTGATTTTACAAATGTGTTTAAATGAATTCATATGTTTCATCTAAATTTTTTATACCCTTAGCTCCTGGTAAATTGTTTTTTAATCTGTTGATGTACACATACACTGTTATACCCATATCTGAACCTTTTCTCTCGTGATTTATGATTTAATTTATTTAACGATCATTATTTTAGATAGTTTTAATTTGTATACATATTATGTATTATTTTCTCCTTGTTTGTTAATCTTATTAGCATAATTAATTTAGCATAAAGCGCACTTGAGGTGAAATATCACAAAACTGCGCTATATAAGTTCACTGTTATTATTATTAATGTTTTGTTTATTTGTATAACCACTTTTCACAGTATTTTTATCAACAAAATATACGATAAAAAAAAAATTCTACTTATATTATATAAATTTTTTTATTTTATTCTATTTATTTATTAATTTTTTCTCATAAATTTCTGTTTATTTTTATTTGTTTTCGTTATAATTACTATGTATTGATATCAATTATGGAAGGTATTGCATTGCACTACTCCTGCATACCTTCCGGAATAAAACCTTATTATTAAAATTATTATTATTATTATTATAACCTCAAAAACCGTTGAGTTATGTCGCATAACAAAACGTAGTGGGCGGAGTCGCCGGAGACGCGGGAGACGGAAAATATGCTTACATGCCAAAAAGTGGTGTGGTATTAATTGATAACTTGTATTGTTTTACTCTCTCATGGTTTACGACTTAAAAACTTGCAGAAAGTGATTCATCGTAAATTTGTATTCTCCATATATATTCTTACTCCAAAGTTGCAGCTATGTGACATTGCTTTCTCACCAAATCATTTAATCAACGATTTTTCCGCTTAATAGACGTGTTGTAATTTGGACGTACTTATTCAGAAAGCGTCCAACCCTAACAAGATGAAATTGAGAAAAAGCGTTTAAAAATATGACGCTAAAAAAGCATATTGCGGCATTTGTAAAGTGAATATCAGTGTTTGTTTCTTTATGAGAATTATTAGAAATAGTCAATTGATGATCTATCACTTTATTTGTTAAAAAAATAATAGTATTTCTTACGTTATCCTACATTTCAAAGTTTGAATGCTTTCTACAAAATGTCGATATGTCAAAGAGTTTAGTACTAATGCGTTTTATGTGGGTTGGATGTCTTTTATGAAACGGTTGGCGGTGTATATCTAAGCGCACTTCTTTAATATGTGAATAAAATATGATGGCAAAATAGATAGAAAAAACATGCTTCAAGTGACCATAAACTAAATAATAGAAAAGTGGTTTGGACATTTTCTATGAATTATAATATTGGCACTTTTAAAACTTTAATTTAAAACGCAGAATATGTTCGACCTACATGGATGATTGTTAAAAATTATATTGACGCAGTTAAATATAACCTCTGAACACATTCCCACCACTCGGATATTTTTTAGCATTCTTATCGTTACTTGATATTTTATAAGTTAGAAACAGTAGAAAACATTATAACCACATGGACGTTTTTTACTTCAATTTAAGTAAAATATCTGCAATGTGGGTTGATAAAAAAATGAATTACCAAAAATCTATTGCATCCAGAGCTTAGAAGTTTTCAGCAGATATAAATCTGGTATTTTATCAATGGGAAAACATGTAAAACTCGATTTTGGCAAATTGTGCAAAGCGTCCGATTTCTGCATAACTGCGTCCATTTTGTGCTCCTCGAGATGCTGAGACCCAGCGCCGGATCCACCATACGTTCAAACTGCGCAAAAATTTAGACGTCATCTCTGAAGGGGCGCCGTGAAAATAAAGATCTCATTAAAATTTACTTCAAATATTCTCTAAAGCATGTCAAAATTTTCCCATATCATTTTTAAATTACCCACATCATGGGGTAATTATGTGTTTTTTTATTGTGCTGGCAGCATCGCTGTGCATTGAACGACTAGCGAAAATGCATGGGGAGTAGCTTTTTGTCAAGGATTTTTTACGTATTGCATAGTATTTATTTGGACGTAAAGTCTGTTTTTCTATGGAGTGTTGAACGTTAAAGTTATGAGAAACAAAGTCTACAACCAATCACCTTGTGAGTTGTTTTGATACAACAGTGAAAATAAACCGTTAGAGATGGCATATATTTTTGTCACGGCAACATTGTGCCGGTGATTTTGCGCTTATTTGGTTTTATAGAATTCGTTTACAGGAATATTTTTTTGGAGTTTATTTTTCAATCATGTGATTTTTGAGTAATATAAAAAAATATTAATAAAATCCCACACCTCCGCTATCGACTTTTTTCTATAGTTATTAGTAACTGGTTCCAAAAGTAGTAACAGCCAATTTTAGATGTTACTTCCCTAAGATGCAGCTGTTCTGTTGTATGACGAAAATTTTGTTATACGAAAATAAACTTTTAAGATAGTTACTTTATAGTTTATTCTCGTATGAATTCATAAAATTGGATATGTCCATTGTTTGTTCGGGGAATTTTGCTGTTGACATTTGATAGCTGTCATTTAGCTGTCAATTTCGATGCGTAAATTTATTTATAAACTGTTTAAAATACTTTACCGCTGTGAGCCTTTAGGTGTTTTTTGGGTTATATTCGTGTCTAAAGACTCATTTGTGTTAGTTACAGTTTTGTTGATTCTAAACTAATTTTGGCCTAAATTATGTCAAAAAAAAAAAATGAGAATAAATACATAGGTCTCACTTTACGTACATGGATAAGATTTTAGATAGAGTTTTGTTTTGGAAATTATTTTCCATATCAGCTCTAGTAAATAGTGCTTTGGCTAGATTGGAATCATTTGTTACAAAACGTTATTTCGCAAAGCAATATGAAATTTTTTGATTATTTGTGTCAAATAAAAAAGGATTGCGGAGAGAGGGGGGGGGGTTGGAGGACGCACTAGTACTTACTGCACAGGGCGCTATATGTCTTGGAACCGGCCCTGCTGAGACGGTGGCCGACTGACTGCAGCTGACTTAGTACATTCAACACACCGACGATAAATATTTGAGGTAGTCATAAAGTGGTGACTCGTACGCGATGAAAAAGTGTTTGTTTCTTGACGAAATGTAGATTTTTGAAAATTACTTTGCTGTAGAAAAAAATGTATAATTTGTGCAAAATTGGGAAAAAGTAAAACAGGAGTTTAATTAAAGCCTCTATAAATCTTCACTATCGGGTGGATGTTTCAACTAATTACTGGCTGGTGTCATCCATCTAACACTGTCTCACTCCCTCTAATTCATTTTCCCTTTTTTGCGGCAAACAGCCTGCCCACTAGCAAGCCTTTTTAATATGGCTGTAGACAGCTTCATAGAATTGCTTTTCACATGGTACAAATACCATGTGAAAAGAAATAGATATTTCAGTTTTTAATGACTTTATGGATTTTTCATTCAAACATGACATAGGCCCCAAGGTAAATTATTTCCCTAGAGACTTCATGTGGGGAGGTATTATGTGGTAGATAATATTAGTATCGCCTTAATGAGAGAATACCATTCAGAATGAAAACGTTGTTAGAAATGGTTTTACCCGTGTTTGTTGCCAGATCGGAAAACCAAGAATCTCCCCAACCCTCTCCACTCTCTTCAGCCTTAAAACATTTTCGAATTATTGGAAATGCCATAGTTACACTAGTTTGGGGCAAATGGAAATCTTGTTTGTTTTACAGTAAATCGAGCCTTAAATTAAAAAAAAAATAATACTTTTAAATTTATATATTATATATATGTGTTTGCTGGAAGGGCAAAAGGGCTTAAGCGACACTTTGGTCAAAAATGAGTTAACTATGCAGTTTTGATAAGTTTTTTTGCCTGTTGGAATGCTTTGATTCTCGTTTGACTCTGAAGACACAAGTTTGGGACTTTTTTTACCTTTTTTGCTTCGGGTAACTCGATGAGAGCATTAAGTTACTTTATTTTTTCAAAATCCATCCAGGTACCGATGACTTTTTTTTTTGTTTACAAAAAAAACTTTAAAGTGCTCTGGTGTAAATTTCCCAAAATGGCACTTCAGCCCTTTTGCCTTTCTGGCGACGATGTGTATTTTTTAAAATTTTGAAATCGTGTGTCCTTTAGAGCGAAAAAAAGTCAGAAAAAAATTTAATTAAAAGACTTGAGTACGATTTGAAGAGATAGAACGAGATGAGAAATGGATCCTACGGAATAAGGAGATTACCTGGGTGGTGAAGTGGTAGAGACGCTTGAGTTTGAATCGGAGTTAGTTGCACGATTCGATTGAGAGAGAAACACCCGAGAAAGGAAAGTCAACACGAAGAAAGAATCACTGAAAAGATAAACCAAAAGCAGTGTAATGTGGACGTATCTGTGTGCCCGAATTAAGGTCAATTTTTCCTCTTTTCGCGAGACATTGATCAAACATGTTCATACACCGAATTCCTTCAATTACATTAACCTGTCTGCGGCTTATGAGTCGGATCTGATGTTATGTAAATTGACAACATCAGTTTTCTTTTAAATCGGCATAGATGGCACTTCTAGGAATTTTCTGTTCAGTGGAAAGAAAATAGAAATATTTTGATTCAAATTCGATTTGGTGCGAACCGTTTCTCTTTCGACGTGTTGCCAGAAGGACCGAATAGAATAAACACGATTTAATTTCTGTCAGCCGCTTGTAGACCTACCTGGCAACCTTTTTGACCTTAGATGAAAGGAAACGAGAATAAAGGCGTCAGATGAAAATATATTCATGTTGTGAAATAAAGCGCTGGGGAAATATTTCAATATTACACGACTTGAAAATTGGAGTGTCAGAAAAGAGAGAGGGTTAACGTGGAAGATAAATGATTGGAAGAGAAGAAGAACGCTTAAGTGTTTTTTTACTCGATATACATATACGAGTATATACTTACTAAGGGCCTCACAGGTCGAAATTAGTTTGTTTATTTAATTTATTTACTAGTGGTTATATAACTACTTATTTATTTTATATTCGTAATTAATAATTTCATCAATTACTCCTTCTCCTTCCAACTCCTAAATATGTATATTTATCTCAGTATTTTGTATTTCAGATTAATTTAATATTGTCCTGATGATGGAAGGGTACTTCCGAAACCGGTAGACAAAATATTAAATAAAAAAGTGGTTAAAAACAAAGTATATATGTTCTATTTATACTTATTTATTTATTAATAAACTAATGGACTATTGTCCAATTACAAAAAAAGCATTTGACGAGATGGGAAAAAAGGTCAACAGAGAAATGTTTTAATGAAGCAATAACAAAAAATAGGACAAAAATATATGCAATAGAAAGAACATTCAAGTCAAAGCCAAGGTCAAGTCAAAGTTTTGGTACAGTCGTAAAGAATAACAAAAATCATTTAGACTTTTAACAGAAATCTCAAAACATGGCTTGAGTTAACAAGTCTCGACATTCTGGACAGAGAAGAATGATACCCATAATTAGTAGAGTGATGATTGAGGAACAGCGATTCACTTGTATTCAATTTATGTTTCACAAACAGAGTTGACCCGAACACAGTACTCACACAGATACATTAACTTATTATTGGACTTCATAAACTAAAATCCAATGGAAATTCAAAAAAAATCTTTTGAATAACATATTTAAATAATAATTTTTTTAACAAATAAACTTGTCCCTTTCTCGCTTTAAGCAATAGTTAAGTAATTAAAATACTGTTTCTCAAATTAATGAATTAAATTAAAATACTGTTTCTCAGTGACGTTTTGCAAGGACATCACTGTCGGGAGTGTCTACATGTGCACCAATACACAAAATCTAAAGCTTACATTGTTTTGGCCAACTATAATTGCGTGACCTATACTACCTTTGTTTGAATGATCTCGATCAAAAGTTCTCGGACTGTTTCAGCTTTTAAAGAAATTGTGATCAAACCGTCAAGCATAAAATTATGGCCGCTATGCCATCGAAGATTTGAACTTTGTTACCTTAATACAATTTTTTTTATCAATTTTCATGTTTTAAATTCGGATTTATTTTAATTAAATAACGTTGAATCAACATTTTAAACAAATGGCTCTTCGAGGCAGCGGAGAAATGTTTAATTTTTTTTTTTTTTTTTATAAATTACAATCAAATAATGATACTTTTTTTTTCAAATACAATATGACACTCTTCCATAGAAGCATAAGCTTGTGTACGGAAGAGGAGTGTTCATTAATTATTATTGATTAAATAATATGTTATGGCACATATTGTTAGTAAATGCGATTTAAAGAGACATTCATTCAATTCATGTTAAATGTTAACATAAAATTAAAAAGCATATCACATATAAATATATCATAAACATATCATAAACATATCATAAACATATCATAAACATATCATAAACATATCATAAACATATCATAAACATATCATAAATATATCATAAACATATCATAAACATATCATAAACATATCATAAACATATCATAAACATATCATAAACTTTAAATTCATAATTGTGTCTATCTGATGGGACCTGCCAGGTAAGTATGTTCCTGTATATTTTCTTATTTAAACTAGGAATTAATATGTAACGATAGAAAGTAAGATCTGTACAGCGCCCTTGAGGTGATTTTTCACAAAAACGGCGCTATACAAATCGTCCAAATATTATTATTATTATTATATCATAAACATATCATAAACAAACATAAGCACATCATATCATAAAGTTAAATTCAATTTTAAAATGTTGTTTGCCAAATTCAATATTTTAAAATGTTGTCGGTTAAGTATATAGAGGTGACAGTAAAAACTGGATTAAAATCGTCCAAATATTATAATGGCTGATTCACATATCCAACGTCGGTTCGCTCGAAATGTTGTCGGTTGCCGAGACAGTAACTTATTTAAAAGTTCGGTTCCGCTCAGATATTGTTTTCGCAAGAAAACTTATTGATATGGTATGAATATCAATCAAGGAGTATGTGCCAAGACAAATTTATTATAGGCAGCATATCCTTCTGCCCACCCTGTGATATAAACAACTACTTATTTAGTTAAATAATTATTTTGAAGCGTAAAAATACTTACAACGCGGGTTTTTTTTTTTAAACCATTTTTTTATCACTAAATAATATTTTTAATAATTAATAATTACACTCAAAGTATCTACCCACTCTTAAGGGCCAGAACCCATGAATGACGCTAATCGTCACTTTGTAGCATTCTAAGACAAGCAATACTACAAATGATTTATTTGCATATTTTCTATGGGTAGGTAGGAAAATGTCTGAGGTTTCCAGTGAATATATTTTTTAACTGTAATCCTTTAAATTCTATGCAAAACACATAAATATCAGTAAAAAGTGCAGTTTTAAAACCAGCAAAGGCATTTAAGGCGTTTTACCTAAAATTCCACTATGCATTTCATTAAAAATTTGAAAGATTATTTTTAAGAGTTGTTTTCACTGGAAACCTTAGACACTTTTCAAATTATCTGAATGGAATTGACAGATAAAGAATTTGTAGTTTTGTTTGTATAAAAAAACCGAAAAGTGTGTATTTTGGGTGCTGGCCCTTAAGTACGAACGTTCGTTAACGAAAAACTGCCAAATCAGTTTGGTTATGAATACCGTCAAGTGGCCCTTCAATTAAAAATAAACAGATAAACAGTTTTTATTTTATTAATTTGGTATGATACTTAATATGCCGCCTTTATGGCTGCCAATAAGTGCACATTTTTTTCATTAAACTGAGCTTAACTTGCAGCTCGTAATAAATGCAGTGAAACCTTATTTTTATGATAGTACTTCATAAAAAATTGGCATTTTGTCATTTTCTTCGACCTCATTAAGGCCTGAATTTAACGAAGCAAGTACCTATGAAAGTAATAATGACTGGAAAGAAAAACAATGTCGATGTTGGTGTTTGAAAAAGAGAGTTAGTACTAATAGCTGGTTGATAATTTTAAAAACAAAGCGCAATAAAGTTAATGATAAAATACTTGGAGAAAGTGGATGAGCTTGTGAATTTAGGAAATATGTTAACGAGAGACGAAAAGGTTTGCTAGCGGATGGCTTGTTATGGTGAATGGAGAAACCATTAACATGACTGAACGCCAAGCTGGCGTAAATCAATAAAATGTCCAAAGATGCAAAGCTATCAGTCCACAGTAGAGAGCTTATACCAACCCTGATGCATGGCAGTAAGGTGTGAAGCTGACAGAGAAAGTATGAAAGTAGACTGAATGCTGTAGAAATGAGATCCCTGAGGCGTATGTGCGAAAAACCATGAATGACCATGTTGAACATGTGGATATCCGGAAAGAATGCAAGACTGATGTAAACGCGATGAATAGGATCATCAAAGGGACGCTTAGATGGTTTGGGCATGTAGAGCGAATGAACGAAGAAATGAGTGTTAAAGGCTATACGATGCGAAAGTAAATGGAAGAAGAAGTCGGGGACGCCTGAGGAAGACACGGCACGATAAAGTGAATCAAACACTTGAGTCGGGCCATGTGAAGAGTCAAAATAACAAAAAAGTATGTATGAGACGATTTTTGAATGTGAATGAAGCAAGAAGTGTGTGCCAAGACGGAGTGCCATGGTGGTCCGTCATCTCTACCTAGCGGGAAAACGGTGTGATGTAGTTTAGTTAGTTAAAGTTTATTTTATATTAGTTGTTACCCGTGAAAAATTACGGGATATAACTAAACTTGCCAAGAAAATATATGAGTTACTTTAATCCGCCCATTTCAAATATAGAATAATGTCTACAGGTAGGTACTTTATTAGGTAGGTAGAGATTTGAAAATAAAATTTTTTAAATTTGATAATTTCATTTAATATCAGTTAAAAAAATTAAAAGTCTTCAGACGTACGACTGTACGTTACTCACAGGGGAAATTATTTTTTATGAAATTTGAAGTAAATATTTTATTAATTCCGTGAATTTTTATTTGCTAAAATAATTTTCTGTAACGAGGGGAACATTTAAAACTAATGAAGACAGTTTATTATTACGGCATTAGTACGGCTATTATTTCTACTAGAGGTTTTGATATTAGACTAGTTACGCTGGGAACTCAAAAACGAAGGGTAATTAAGATTTCGTTATAATTAACTAACTCAATTTTTATTTTCTTCAGCTTTAGCTGATGTTTTAAAGGCGCCGAAAAATTATAAAACGAATAAGACATATTTAAACCGATTCATTAGAGTTACCCTTAAAGAAAACAAACTTAGCATTGTGTGTATTGATGCATATTTATTCACTTCCGACGGTGATTTCCTTACAATTATCCTCACTTATAAACAAACAAAAAAATTATTTTGTTTTTTATTGTTCCTCAAAAATTATCTTCCTGTCAAAATTGATTAAAGAAATTATAAAATAACTTTGTATGAGATCACGAATATTATCTTAATTTTTATGTGCGACCGGTTTCGCTTAGCCTAAGCATCATCAGGGTACAAAATTCAACTAAAAAAATATATAAAGTATGCTGTTATATATACATACAGAGGGAGAACAAAACATAAAATAAAATTACAAAACAATGAGATAACAATAGAAAAACATTTAAATTATTACAAAAGAACAGAGCGAAAGAGACAAATAATATGAATTGTAAGAGACAAAACGTCAACTGAGAAGGTGATCAAAGCATAATGATAATTTTTTTGAGTTTATAGGAAATATACCTGGACTTTGGACCTTACACTACTAGACAAATTTACCTAATTATTAAGAATATGTATAAATAATTACATACTTTGTTTATCGAAGGAAGCAATCACTTTGTAGCTTGACATTATAATTTAAATAAAAAATAATTTTGTTTTAAGCCACTTTATTTATACACATATAACAATTCGACCGGTTTCGGTTAAACTTAACCTTTTTCAGGAATCGGATGCGAAGAAAACCGTAAAGATAAAAATTATTCCCTCTTTATCTGTTTGCGAACAATTTTGCGTTGCTACGTGAGAAAGAAAGAGATATAGATACGTTCAGATGTTGGACCAATCAGGGAATCCCCATTCTTACAAATTCACGTCAGAATCCCGTATATCTCTCTAAGTAAAACATATTAAGAATGC
This sequence comes from Drusus annulatus, assembly GCA_022651775.1. NCBI lineage: Eukaryota > Metazoa > Arthropoda > Insecta > Trichoptera > Limnephilidae > Drusus > Drusus annulatus. The sequence continues at coordinate 2,555 of JAGWCC010000977.1, read as the reverse complement.
ATTAAAACTCATTTTAAACGGAAGTTTATTATTTCAAAACAAATAATGCAAAGATTGACTAAATATTGGTGTAGGTAACTAGTTGTTTTGTAGGTGAGCAGGTTAAAATATTTGAGGTCAAACTAAAAATACGAATTATTGGATAAATACCTGTGGAAACTGATTTTTTTGGTCCTTTGTTACTTCAGTTGAAGCAACCAACAATTGCACATATAGCCATATCGTTTTTTTTTAAATATTGGACTACATTCACTTAAGTAATTATATATTTTAAGCTTTTTGTATGTCAATTCGACTGACAAGTAAACTACTGTGAAGTTAGTAATATATTGAAAAATGGCTACACGGCTTTTAGCACGCGTCAAATCATATGTTCTTAATAACAATTGTTTGTCTCTTTTTTCAATATGTCTATAATTTTCGAGCATAAAGAGAGAGCTATATTTTGCGAGTATGGACGATTTGACTCATAATTAGGACGGTCTCTCTATATTGTTACTCCTAAGGTGCTAATGTTGCGATAACAGTAATAATCGCCAACCTTATTTTGCAGAGATAGACGGTGTTCACAATCTGCAATTTTTATTAACTAGTTTGGTCTTGATACGTCAAAATGTCAGGCACGGTGAATAAATCGTGAAGTAGTGTAATCGGAATAAAATTTCAAACTTTTTACGTAAGGAGCGAAAATTACCAGTATTGTTTTCGTATAAATTATCGCCCCATACAGCGATCTAACGAATCACGTACAGAAGACGGCTTATGTATTAAATACTATCAGATCTACGTAGGAACCAAGTTTTTATTTTATTATTATGAAAAATTATACCTAGTGTTTAAAATCTCATTGACGGAAATTTCGTTTAATTATTGTTGCCATCAATAAAAAAAAATATTAGACAAACACCACATTTTTTATATTATAATTATTTTTTTATTACAAAACGTTTATACATTTTTTTATAGTGAATATCGCAAAAGAGTCCTAACCGTCTGGAGACAGTGAGACTATGGCATCCCCAATCGGAGTATGTCGTGAGGCTGAAGGCAGTGGGGAGGGGAATGAGATGAGCAAGAGGAAGGTTTAGAAGTACCTGGCTATTCAGATCTGGTCACAAAACACGGCTAAAGCCATTTCAAGCAATGTTTCGATTCTGAATGGTGGTCTGGTTGACAGTTTATATATATACGTTCTTGAAGAAGGTTAAGTTTAACCGAAACCGGTCGAATTGTTATATGTGTGTAAATAAAGTGGCTTAAAACAAAATTATTTTTTATTTAAATTACATACTTTGTTATCGTCGATTTAGTTAAGACCTTTTGACAACCAACTTTCAGACAGACCAATTAAAAATAAAACCAAAAGGCAAAATAGCTTACTTTATAAAGGGATGAAACGTTTTAATGCGCTGCCGGAAACTTTCCAAATTATGCCAATTAATTAATTTAAAATAGCCTGTAAGAACTATTGAAAATACAATATTAACATCAAGTAAAAATAAGTAAAAATATTATTATCAAGTCTAAAAGAATGGAAACTACAATTAATGTAAACTTGAGTGTACAAATAACAAATGTAAAAAATTAAATTTAAATAATAAAATCCCCATCTTCAAAAGAAGAAAAAAAAAAACCAGAAATAAAGGGAAAAATTTTTTTAGGCCCTGGAATCCCCAAGTCCCCTTTTATCGGGGGTTTCAGTGAGCAATGGCCGTAAACTGACTATTTCTTGCCTTGGGGATATGTTTTAAGTTTTTTATCAAACGCATAAAAACCCCTGAATTTGTTTTTTCGGATAGTATTCCTTGTGTTTGAATGTTTTTTTCCCCAAATACATTAAACAAGACCAACCCAAAAAAAACCCCCCATAACCTTGGTTCTAAGTTGAAACAAAACAAAGGACCTTTACGGATTTCTTCAGCTTTAGCTAGAACTGGGGGGTTTCAACGGAAATTTTTGTTACTAACAACTTTTCCATTTTTATAGCACTGGTTTTTTTTTACGTGAAACCTGGGAGAGGTAAATGAGATGGAATTATAAAATTAAAAATAAAATAAAAATTTTTAAAATTGACTTATATTTTTTTAAATTAGGTTATTTTAACGATCTTCCCGAATCTGTTCTTTGGAGTCCCAAAAAAACCCCCGGGCACTGCAGATCTCAAAAACGCCTCGACATCGTTGTAAATTAAAAATTATTCCAAAAAAAATTTTAATGTTTATTATTATTTTTATCTTCTACTACTATTTATAAATATTTTTTTTTTTTAAAAAAATTAATTATGTATATTCAGTTAATTTTCTTTGACGCATGTATTTAAGTATTCAAACAAAAAATTTAGTATATGGTCGTTGGACAGGCAAAAGGGGCTTTGAACCACCCTATTGGGGCCCGACCTTTAAAGTTTTTTCAATAAAATTCATGTTTTCAGTACCATTATTTTGAAAAAAAAAAAAACAATGCTTTTTTTTCAGTTTGAAGCACAAAAAGCTTCAAAAATCTAAATTTGTGTCGGTTAAGTCAAGCCTTCTCCCAATGGTAAATATATTTTTAGA